>VURO01002254.1:38782-50389 GCA_015108175.1 Pelvicachromis taeniatus
AAGAGAAAGAAAAAAGATAAAAAAAAAAAAAAAAAAAAAAAAAAAAAAAAAAAGACTACACTTTTTTTTTTTTTTTTTTAAGCTTAGCAGCCACTGACACATGAATGGTCAAAACTATACCAGAGGAGAGAAACCGATCTAAAATCAGCAGTTTAAAGTAAGAAAATATGAAGCTATGTTTAAACTTAACAGTGCGCAAAGAAAATGTGGCATTCCTCATTCAAAATGAAGGTAGAAGAAACTGTACCTGGTACAGCTGAGAGAATGGAGTTGGGCAAGCAAACTCCTGAAGGTGAGGACGAGGAAGGCGGTTGTGGTGGCTGTGGTGGTGGACGTGTGAAAGGTGAGTGGACTTTGTAGACTTTGACATCTTGACCCGGTTTACGTTCCTCTGGATAAATTAATAAACAGTGAGGATTTTTTTTTTCCAAGCACAGGAAAAACAGACGAAACAAGGCTTGAGTTGAGTCATTTTTACCTGGTAAAAAGTATGGCGTAGGTGTAGGAAACGGCTCATCCACATTTGACTCCATTTAACAGGCCTGAGGGAGCATGAGAGGAAAAACAAGAGAAAACACCTAAAATGCGCCTGCTGTATTTGCGTCGAGCAGGGGTTCATCAGCAGATGTACCAGGTGCTGTTAATTGAATCTGCCTCTGATTGGTTCAAGAAGGTATTACCCATAGTTCAGTGGCACCATCAGCATGTTAAGCAGGTAGAAAGGTCTTTCAATGCTGGGGATAAATTTCCCCAAACAGCCACCTTGCTTAGTTTTACTCCATTGGAAATTGGTAAAAAATAAATAAATCTAATTTTTTGCACAGTAAAATCACTTTGTTTTTTTTAACACAAAGGATAGTCTGTTCCTTACAATTAAGGTCAGATTTACTCTATTATGCAAAAAAATATTGATCCACTCCTCATTTCTTTAGATTTGATTTAGATGTTTATCATTATCAGGGTTGCAGGGGGTAGCCTATGTGTGCGTTTACTGCATTAACAGTGTATTTGTGATCATTGTCATGCTGAAAAATGCCAATGAGATACTTGTGAGACTCTCCTGAATTCCAACATATTGATGAGGATTTGGCCAAAAGTTTCACATTTGGATTCATCACTCCATCAGAACTGTTGTCAGTGATTTTCTGTCCAGTTTGTGTAGAACTTGGCATACTTCAACCTTTTCCCTTCTTTAAGACCCTTCCATCTTGACCCTTCCACTGAGACCATTTCTAATGAGGCTTCGGTGAACAGTAGATGAATTAACTAAAGGGCCACATGCATCTCTCAGATTCTTTGTAAGGTCTTTGCTAGATTTTTTTTCCCTGTTTCTTAAGAACATGACTATCATATAGTGTTAATCTGCTATAGTTTTTAGGCCTACCACTTCTTCTGTCCTCCACTTGTCCAGTTTCCTCAAACATTTTAAGGACACACTGCCTATCATAGGCAGAGATATTCCAATTTTTCAGCTAAAAGCTCTTTGTTAATTACTACTTTGGTGGAAAAATATGGAAAAAGTAAAAATAAAAATTCCTCTCAAACTGTGTTCTTTGACAATTTCTATAGTTTAAACTAAAGAAACCAGAATAAATTGTGTTTGTTTTTTGTGACAGGCTACTGGTAACAGTGCTTAAAGGTATAATTTAAAATTATTTCTTGCTAAGTTATCTGTTAAGTTTAGACACAACACTGGTTCATACTTTGAGTTAGAAGCCTTTTTTATGCTTGAATCCTGCTTAGGTCAGTATAAAGTGGATTAATAAAAAGAAAGAAAAAAATCAGGTATCTGCTTCAAAGACTAGACTGAAAATAAGTGAAACAGAAGCCAATGCCCAAAGAAAAAGCCTGCAGCATTATTGCTCAAGACCACTTAAAAAGATGACATGGAAATCTGGCTCATTAAAAGCTGAATACGGAGAACCTAGGGACGAGTCAAGATTTTACACAGTACTATAAATATGAACGTAAACCCTCGGTCTCGGTGTTTTTTTTTAACACCGAGACGAGGATTCTATGTTTTGGCTCGTGCACACATTCTCAAACAAAACACTTACATCATCTAAGCCCGATTAAGTCCTCTAGTCGTGCTTAATGCAACACTGATACAGCGGCCACAAGTCTGTGCTGTTTTGTAACCGTTTAAAGCACTCTGGGTGTTTCTACGTGAGCCACCAGAGGAGCTCTTCTCGGGCTACGAGTAGCGTGAGATCCAGCGACGTGAACGAGGTTATTCACTTGAATGTAACAGCTAGCGTGATGATGCTAAGCTAGCTGTCAGCTTGGCATCCACGGGTTTTGCTGCCGAGTTTTAGCTACCGGATGCTCCCGGTCGTATCCTGCTGGCCGTCTTGACATTCCCCTTATCATTCCTGGACGAATTCGTGTCGACTGACCAGAGTCCGCGAATTCAGGTCCACTCCTGATCTAACCTTTCCCCCCGCTAGCGTGACTTAGCTCACCGGCTAACAAGAGTTCAACACTCGGGAGAACCGGACTGACGAGGTAAGTTAGCATACGGTGACTAGTGGGATGGACAGGCTAATGGTGTAGCTGTCACCGGGAGTAAAGGCTTTTTCTACGAGGGAAAATAATCTTAGAAAGGAGGCCTTCTGGTAAGCGTGTGGACATAGTCGTTGTCAGTATATCTCTCAAAATTCACCATCTTGATGTTAGGCCTGTGTAACACCGGCGAACTGTGAGCTAGCAATTTGATTCACTTGCTAGTAACGTTTTGCTAATGTTAATTTACCGAGTGAAGCAGCTGACCTAGTAATGGTAATATTACCGGAGCTAGCGTAGCAAGTCCGTATTGGTTAAGAAAAAAATTGTACGTTTGTGGGGGGGAAAGGGACTTAAGTGAAAGTCAGCTTTCTAACGTTAATTTGCCATCATTATTTAAGAGAAACTAGTAAAGGTAGCCTCTCGTTGACAGGGTTTTATCTGAAGAATCCAAGCTAGCGGCTAACACGTACGTTAGGAGTTAGGTTGATTTAAAAGTTAACAGTTAACTAGCTGTCCTGCTCGAGCAGTGAACCAGCAGCTTCCAGTATGTATGCTGTAATGTGTATAGTTTTTAAGTCTACGGAGACATCGTTCAGGTCTCCTGCTGGCTGGGAGTGTGTTTGCCATTTGCTACTAAAGCTGAGTTTTTGCCGTGTGTTTTTGCCTCGCAGAGTTCAACTTAAGGACCACACCCAAACATGTCCCTTCATCAGTTTCTGTTGGAACCCATCACCTGTCACGCATGGAACCGCGACAGGACACGTAAGGCTCTGAGATTGTAGCTATGACAAATGCTCATTTTAACACAACACATTTCCAGGTCTTTGTCTTCATTGGGTGATCAGATCACTAATAACATAGAGTGCTGTCAGATGACGTTCATCCGAACAGAGATAAGATTGATTCAGTTTATTTTGGGTAACACAGGTTGGAATTTGGCATGTGTCAGAAAACTGGTCTAACTTGTTTGTTATCTGTGTGCTCATCGTGTTGACCAGCTAGTTTCTTCTGTTTTGTTTTCCTTCAGAAATTGCCATCAGTCCCAATAACCATGAAGTTCATATCTACAAGAAGAGTGGCAACCAGTGGGTTAAGACCCATGAACTGAAGGAGCACAATGGCCACATTACAGGTGGTTAATCAGGATGTTTTTAAGACTGATAATTTTTTACTTATTTAACATGACGTTTCAGTCCACGTCGCTTGCAACAAGTCAGTAAAATTAAAGTTTCTGAAGAATTCTTTAACAACTAAAACCACAGCTAAGGTGGGATTGCATGATCCTAAAGGGGTTTCTTTTTGTCCATGCTATTAGTAGAGTTGGTAGTGACTGCTTATCGGCTGTGTTATAGGCATTGACTGGGCTCCCAAAAGTGACCGCATAGTGACATGTGGAGCGGACCGTAATGCCTATGTGTGGTCCCAGAAGGAGGGGGTATGGAAGCCCACACTGGTCATCCTCAGGATCAACCGAGCAGCCACCTTTGTCAAGTGGTCTCCATTGGAGAACAAGTTTGCAGTGGGCAGCGGTGCTCGACTCATTTCTGTCTGCTACTTTGAGTCTGAAAACGATTGGTGAGACTATTAATCCAGCAGTGGCATATTTTAAATCCATTGATGTTCTGGTGAATGTTGTAAATGTCTTTTTTTTTTTTTTTTTTAAGTGCAGCGTTTAAGTTCAGTCTTTCCATTTATTTTGATTATTAGTGCATTATTTTGAGCCAATACGTCCAGACCACACTGCTTGCTTTAGCTCAATTTTCACACCTGTTTTAACAGGTCAGAGCAGCCACACAGCCTGTGTGACTCGCTTATCTAAGGTGTGGCTTGAACATTCATACAGAAGTGCGTCATCAAGAGTTGGGAGGCATGTCTCGCTTAGCTGTTATAGACTGTGAAAAAATCTGTTGGTAGTCACAATGACTTGCTACCAATATCATTACAGAAATGATACTTGTCATTATAGTTATAGTATGGCTGTACCTGTAAATGTTATAAACACAAAAGCAGAGTTGAGTTTTCTTATTTTTATTGCCATGTTATGATAGCATTTGAAGAAGAATGAGGGCGATACATGTGTGGTATGCAATCATAGCACAGACCCAGTGGAGGCTATACTTATGTGAGGACGTTAACAGAGCATTAGGTCAAGGGCAGCCTTTCTCTGGTGCTCTCTACTTATCACTCTGGCAGAGAGAGCAGCGCTGCAAGGAAGTCGTCATGCAAAGGTAGAGGTAGGGGGTGTGGTCCAGTTCAAAACAAACTGGGAATTGAATGTCTTCACCTAGTGTAAGAGCAAAGGGCTGCATTCCAACCAGCTGATGAAGATACACTCCCAGGATTAAAGAACTTTTTCCTCCACCCTATACTTACTACTTGCTTTTTATTTTAATATGCTTCATAAGTGATGAGTAGTTGTTTGTCTGTTTTTGTTTGTTTGGGGGGGGGGTGTACATTTTTACATGGTCTGCTATAAAAACTTTGCTTCTTCATGTGCTTTTAGGTGGGTGAGCAAGCACATCAAAAAGCCTATTCGCTCCACCATCCTCAGTCTGGACTGGCATCCCAACAATGTCCTGCTGGCTGCTGGCTCATGCGACTTCAAGTGCAGGTAAAAGATGGGTCAGGAGATGAAAATTAGAGTATTGAAAACTATCTGGGCAGTTTTGTCGCATTTCAATGTTTTTCGTGCTGTCTTTTTTTTTTTTCCTCTTCGCCCCCCTGCTCATCTCTTCTTCTCTGGCCTCTAGAGTGTTCTCAGCCTACATTAAAGAGGTGGAGGAGAAACCAGGCCCCACACCCTGGGGCAGCAAGATGCCATTTGGGGCTGTGCTAGCAGAATTTGGAGGAGCAGGTCTGACCCCCTTTTTTTTTTTTTTGTTGTTGTTGTTGTTGTTGTTGTCTTGTCCATATTCCTTTACAGTCGCTCTTTGACCTAACCAATTTGTGTGTGTATTTTGTGCCTTCTTAGGTGGAGGGGGTTGGGTCCACTCCGTCTCTTTTTCAGCTTCTGGTAACCGTCTGGCCTGGGTCAGCCACGACAGTACTGTCACAGTGGTGGACAGCTCTAAGACTGCCAGGTATGCTTAATTCTTACCTGTACTCCTCTGATAAACATATATAAGAAGTCATAATTAAAGCTCTCTCTGTCATCTGATAGATGTTCGGTCTGAATGTCAGCACATGTCGTGTAACTAGCGTTGTCTCTCTGTACCTGATAGTGGGATTTAACAGATTCACTAACAGAGACGATGCTAAAAATGTAAATGTAAAAAAACAAAAGTCATCTCAAGTTAGTAAGTTATAGAAAATAATGCAGAGGGTAAAATAAAAACAATTTGCACTTTGAATTGTTAACATTGACCACAAAAGAGCAAATGTTGTGGCCTTTAAAGCAAACTGATCAGTGTGTAATCATAAAACGGGGAGTGAAGTGAATGCATCTGAAATAAACCCTTTTCATTTATAACTATCCCACAACTTCATCATGTTGCCAAAGGTATCCATCCCATATTTTTCTTTTGATATATATGATTTTTTTCCCCACTACATGAGAATATATTTTCATATAATCTCACTGTACCACTGTATAATGAGAGAATGGTTTTCATTAACTACAGTTGGATCCAAGGCTAGTGTGGTTTTAATTTTGGCGTGTTTAAACTCAGTAGCCTGTGCTCTCTTTAAGTGCAATCAAATCAGCTCACTCGGGCCAATTTGTGTTTGTGTTTAGTCCTTCACAGCTGAAGACGGAGTTCCTTCCTCTGCTCAGTGTCATTTTTATTTCAGAGAACAGTCTAGTAGCTGCGGTAAGAATAAAGCATACAGTGGCTACATATTTCTTTGCACAGATTTATAATGATGGAGCGCTGAAGTAACTCTGCTGTCTCCCTGTTCAGGGTCACGACTGTTGCCCCATGCTGTTCCGTTGCGATGACGGTGGAGCGCTGACGTTTGTGACAAAGCTCGACCTCCCCAAGCAGAGCATCCAGAGGAACATCTCTGCCATGGAGCGCTTCAGGAACATGGACAAGAGAGCCACCACTGAGGACCGCAACACTGCCCTGGACACACTGCACCAGAACAGCATCACGTAGGTTACCCAGAGAACTAATGCATGCATGGCTAATGCAAACATTGTAATGGTAATTTTGGAGACTATATCTTATGGTGCAGTTGGAATTATATTATGAATCATATTAATTTTAACCAACACCACATATCCAAATTTTAGCACTATACAAAACACAGATGGGTTTTTATTTCAATACTAGCTTGGTGGTAATTGAGCACTTAAAGTGTTGAATCGGTCCTGTTAGGCATCACATGTATGAGAGAAGAGATTATATTAGGAGCTTTCCAGTGTTCTGCATCCACTTCTATTATTATTTTTTTCTATTCTTCGTACATAAAAATAGGTTTTGCAACAACCTTACATACTGTGTTTGAAAAGTGTATATAGTCTGAGTCTGTGCTAACGTGCACGCTTCATGTGGTGTAAAACTGTCTCCCTTGAGCAATCAGACATTGTGCAGACAAAATTTGGATGAGCAGTAGACTGGTGTTAGACACATGACTCATCACTCAAAGTAAAATGCAGAGCCATAACTTCCTGCTGGAAGAAGCTTATTTGAATTCACTCTGACGTGATCTCTGGTGTCAGATCTGTTCAGCTTCACGTGTTTTCAAACAGGAAGCCTTTTTATCTCCTGTAGGTCGCAGGTCACTTTTATTTATGTAGTGCTTTTATTGGTTTAAGGTGTAGTTTGGCATTGCAACACTCAAATGTGACAAAGAGGACCAGCAGTAATTAGCTGATATTTTGAGAAACAAGTTTGTTTACTTTCTTCAGTGTGATAAGATGATTCGTTTTACTTTGAATGTACAGTAAGAGCTCCAGACTTCAGAGCTTTGTTTTTGTTTTCCCCAGAAGAGTTTACTGCTGCAACTAATAAAGTTGTAGGTCAAGTCAAACATCAGCATCTTGAATGCTGTCGTAGCAATGTTTGCACAGAATAGAATCTACTCGGTCTTAACTTGCTTCATGCTTATCCAACACTACGTGTAACACGCCTCAGCCTGGTAGCAGGGAGTGAATGTGGTGAAAGCAAGGACTCAAAGGAAAAACAGGGAAACGATAGACAATAAAAAATGTGTGCAAAGAAAAGCAGGTTACCCAGAAGCTCCTATTTATATTAGAAAATTGCACACAGTGAAGTTTTGTCTAGTAAAGAAGAAGAATAAAAGCACCTGTACATGTGAGCAACTCTTTTCATTGTTTTACTGAATCCATTCATGATGGTGTGGTGGTGTTTTCCACCTTATATATGATATTTCAGTCACAACCACAGACTTTCTGGAGCCTCTTTGTCACCACTACCATTTAAGTAGGAGCAGATAAGCATTTTAGCAAATTTCTCACCAAGATCACAACTTTGTCCATGCATCACAACGATAACAAGGAGGGCTCGTCAACATACTCACCTCTGTGTGTTTGTTTTTCAGCCAAGTGTCTATCTATGAGGGAGACAAAAGGGATTGTCGCAAGTTCTGCACCACAGGTATCGATGGAGCAATGACCATTTGGGACTTCAAGGTAAAAATGCACATGAACAGTGTTTTTTGTTTTTGTATTTTTTTAATGACTTAACTTCCATCACTAACTCTCTGTCATGCGTTTTCCTCCTCAGAGTCTAGAAGCTTCTATCCAGGGTCTCCGCATCATGTGAAGAAACCTTGTGAATGAACGGAGAGACGCTGCGGCTTCACTTCTCCCTCTCTTCCTCCCCCGCCCTCACCCCTCTTGCCCCTTTTCCGTCTCGCCCCGGTCTTCCCTCCACTCCCGCGACGCAGCCAGTAACATACATACTTTATCGAGTGTCTGCTGAAGCACTGATCAGACCATAACACACTCTTGTGAGTGTGTGCTTACACTCACTCACACACACACTCACTACACACACTGAGCTGACGTGTGACTTCACTGTTAATTTTTTTTTTCCCCGTTTTGTTTGTTTTTAAATGAAGGTTAACCAGGTGTCAAAGTGGGAAGGTCCTCTGACACGTATTAGACGTGACGTGAAATGTGTGTTTTTATGTTCTCTAACCTCCTGTACCAAAAGTTGAACACTAAAAGGTGCATTTTATCCAAAAATCAGACTGTATTCCACCTCAGGCTAACCTTAACATGCGCTCTGAATATCAGCATTTAGTAGACCCAAAGTAGACATGATTTACTGGAGGGTAGTTAATATTCTTCAGCAGGTGAAGGTGTTATCACTAGGACTCGGGGTTACTGATATTCTGAGTACATGTTTGCTGGTTGGCTTTTGGGAGTTGAACAGAATCTGATGGTGGAGAGACAAAGCAGCTGTCTGAACTCTGTGTGGAGTGACAGCTGGCCAACACTAGGCTCTGTAGCTCCTACACTAAACCTACACAAGATGGAGGATTTCTATGTAACTGATCATGAGGTAGACATGAAATAAAGATGAAATACATTTACAGTACTCAACTCAAATGACTGTGCTCTTCCTTTGTGTCTGTGGACAGATGGTAGTTTGTGTGTCACATTACAGTATGCAATCCATTTTTCTTCTTGTTCACTTAAAAATATAACGTCATAGGTTAGTGAAGTTCCAGCTAAACTCAAATCTAGAAGGAGTTTCTTAAAAATTCTTGAACATTGTTTTCCTGTGTGGATTTTTAGTAAATGAGGTCATACCTCCTCTCTTTGTCAGCGTCTCCGCCATGATTTTTGCTCATTCGGCCAAAGGACGGATGAACAAGTTGGCCGTCCCGCCACAGTTCACTAGGATTGCTACTCCTAGAGTATCGGTCAAGTTTTATGGAAACGGGCACACATCGATCGTATATTGGGTCTTTACTTAAACTAAAGGTTTATATTTGGTCCAGTTTCACAGGAATGAACTTCTCATCCTAGCATTTTAGTGAAACAAGATAAAGTTGTCCTGGATACAACTGTTTTCAAGACTCCTTGCATCCTCTGTGCATTTTAATTCTCATTATTTTGTTCAGTACAGCCAACCAAAACAATCAAATCACTTTCTTTACCCATTACAGTGAAGAATCGTGAGTTGGATGACGTAGTAGGCCCTTGAAAGTCTGAACCATGAAATAATTTCCAGGAAATTCATATTTTTGAGCCTTCTGACAACTTTAAAAACAGTATATACTATAAATGTGCCTGTATAAGTTTAGCTACATGTGAGTCACACTGATAATATAGAGGTTTTCTATGTGCCAAATATGATGTGCTTGGCGTTAAGAAGGAATTTGTGTCTCCTCCCAAGATCACTTACTTTCCACACATACTCATGCACAATCAGTCTAACGGCAATTGTACAAGCATGTAGCTGAACAAAGAAAAAGTGTCATTTATAAAAATAAAAAAAACGGGCTGACACTATTTTGGCAATATTTGAAGTCTTTAAAGTCACAAAATAAAAATAAAAATAATGCAGTGGTCTCCCAATTAAAACTTGGGAAATGAAGTGTCTTAACTGTGTGTGTGTGTGTGTGTGTGTGTGATTTATGCCCATTTCAAGTTCCCTAACTTCAAATTGGAAACAAAAGTACCTGTAAACAGAACAGCTAACGCATAGAAAACAAGTAAGCACCAGCTTCTAGGTTCTCACTGACTGCCAGTTTTATGCTTTTCCCTTTAATCCCAAATGGAAATTATGAGTAAGGAAAATCTACTGCTGGCAAGAAAAAAAAGGGATTAAGGCAACATGTGCTTCTCTAAAAGCATGAAAACGCATATGGAAAGATTAAAGGAACGCTTTGACATAGCAGTTAAAGTCTAATGAATAGTTGAAGCATTAGAAGGCTGGGGGGGTTCAAAGAGACTGAGACTGATTTCAATTTTATAAACGTAGCAACAAGAACTCCAATGGTTTCCAAACACACTGTTTGTGTGATTGTGCAATAAAAAGCAAATTAACTTGTTTTTATAGCTAAATGTTTGAGGTTGCACTGCAGTGATGCAACGGGGTGAAACTAGTTGGTCATAAAAAGAAGATACATGAACACGAACAGAACACTAATAATGTAACTGGTAGACAAAAAATAGCAAATCCAGTGTACAGCAAACCCCTTTCTCCTCCTGATGCCACCCTCTCCTCCCTGCAGAGTCCTCCCTCCTCTTTCACTTCCTCCTTTTTCTTTATGCAGACAGCCCCGTATGCCCTCCCCCTTTTCTGTGTCTTTCATGCTTTTATTTTATTTTTTTTTGCTTCCCCCCTCAGATTCAGCCTCCTCCTTTGTGTATAACATTGTATTGTATCCATGCCCCTCCCTCTTTTACTACTTTTAACACTTTTATTCTGTTTCTGTTTAAAAATGTTAAAATTCAATAAAAGAAAAAGCGAAGATTTGGCCCCCCTTCTCTTACACTTCTCACACCACGCCCATGACTTCTTTATTTCCACCCTGAAAAACCTGCAGAAACTTCCTACCCGTCTCCCCTCTCTGAGCTTCACTGTACCCTCCTCCACTCCCTCCCCTCTGACCTCTCCTCCCCTCTCGCTCTTCAGCTCAGCTTCTCTCTCTTCCTGCGCTCACTCTGTCGTTGGCGTTCGCGTTGACTGGCCAGAGTCCGCGAGCTGAACACCCTCCACTTTTTTCTGCCTTCTCTCTTTCTTTTCTTTTTTTTAAACTTTCTCTCTTCAGCTCACCCACTCATCTTTGTCCTGCCCTTGGGGGTAAGTAGCCTAGAAAATATTTAACAGTTGACCGAGTGTGCTTAGGCATGTCGTACTCACTCACTCACACACCCACCCACCCACCCACACAGACACACATACACACATATTTGAGTATAATGCATTTTCAGCAAAGAAATATTCAAAGCATGCTACAGGCGATCGTGCTTCTCACATATTTGTGTTTTAGTGTTTGTATAGTAGCTGATAGAAATGAGAGAAATTTGATCGTTTTTTCCCCTGGTTGCTTCCTCTAATGGTTGAGTGTCTTTTTCTCTTTTGTGTGTGTGTGTGTGTGTGTGTGTGGGGGGGGGGGGGGGGGGTGTTGTACCTGGGTTGTGGGTGTGGGGTGTGGGGGGGGGGGGTGGTTTGGTTA
>VURO01002255.1:0-11723 GCA_015108175.1 Pelvicachromis taeniatus
ACTCCTGACGCTCATGATTCACGAATTTTTGGATTACTTGTTAACGTTTTCTCGTGAATTATGTTTGTTTGAGGGTAGGAAATCTGCCCTGCTCTAATATTTTCAACTCTGGAAATGAAGCACTTCTTTCTCTCATCGTATCTTCTACATGGATTTTTACAGACCCCTGAAAACATGATTGTTCACCAAAGCCTGCTGATTCTTACAGTCCAACAATGACGGTTCTAGCCACCACGGTTAAGAAGTTATGGCCATTTGTTTGAGGGGAATTCTCAATATGAGAAACAGATTTAGAAAGGCTGTCTCTGTGTCTCTCCATGAGCCTGTGCGTGTGTAAACCTCCAACCTTCAGATCATGAGGCGAGCACTCGACCTATTTTCACCATTGAACTTTTAAAATATTCTGCTATATCTGCTGATGGCCGCTATATCTTTTGGTAGTTTACTGGTATACTTTTTGAGATGATAACATTTTTATGCATGTTTTTTTTGTATTGAAAGTCAATGGGCGTTGGTCAAAGTTCCGAACATGGAACATTCGTTCGGTGCATATGCAGATATGCACCATGGAAACGAATGGTCCATGTTCGGACCAAAAAGTTCCATTTTGGTCTCATGTGAGCAGAGCACCTTCTTCCACATGTTTGCTGTATCCCCCACAAGCATACCGTTTAATTATGCATTCACACAGCATTTTCTTAGGAAATGCAAGTTTTCTAGTTTGTATAGATATCCAACTTCATAATGAGATCTTTGAACTGTTCCTTTAATTTTTGTGAGCAGTGTAAGGGCTGGATCAGGTGACCCTGAATCCTCCCTTAGTTACTCTACAATAGGCCCCAGCTGCCAGGGGTTTCCCACAATGCACTGTTTCTTCTTCACCTACAGCGTTTATACTCCACTCTGACACTGTCATTGTAGGGTCTCTACCTTAATATGAAGCGCTTTGAGGGGAGTGCTGTTGAGATTTGGCACTGCATGAATAAAACTGAATACACAAATAAGCTGAATTAAAATAAATAAGAAACAGCCCCTAACCTCTGGGTACTCCTCGAGCTGCTCCTCGGGACAGAGCTCCTCCTCTTCCAACACCTGCACCACGTTGGCGGCCTCCTCTGCGCATTGCCATACGACCAGCAGAGCCACGGCCTCGCATGGGCCCACCTGTAGGAATTCGCTTCCCTGTGTAATGCAAAGCCATCACTCAGTCCATACTCGGGGAGCATGAAACAAGACTTAAAAGAAGAAGTGACAAAGCTTCTGAAAGTAACTCACTTGTCGCACATTACACTGACGGCTGGACTTTGTAGAGATCCCAGGTACCACCAGTACACAGGTAATTCTAATGCATTTACTACTAGGCCACGTGTCAATCAATGGCACCCTGCACTCAGTGGTAGTCAATTGAATCCCTTACATGGAAGTAGAGATGTTCATCCTGGGTCCTGCATACTCATTATGCTGTTTAACCCTTTCATGCGTAGTGGTCACTACAGCGGACAGCTGTTCAAAGGCTGTTGTCTTGTGTTGATGGTATAGGTGCACGTAAACCACTACACTGGACACTGATGTGGCACCCTGTCATGCATGTATTGTGATATTATGGATTCATCTTTTCATGCCTAAAGATGAATAACAATACTTATAAATAATCCTGATTGAGGTCGTCCTGATTCATGCATGACAGGGTTAAAAATGCCAAACGTCTTTCACCATCTACGGTCTCCTGAAGATCACTTCCAGTATGGACACAGCTCAAAGGACGCCATTAGAATGGAGGCCGTGCGAGGTCTGATACACACCTCTCAGAACCAGGGCGCCCCTCATTACGCCTCCTCTGCCTCGTCCCCGAAGACCTCCTCTGTTCATCCCGCGCATTCCTCCTCTGCCTCCAGGAGGTCCTCCACGCATCAGAGCCCCAACAGGTCGACCCAGCCGGGCTTGGATGTTGCTCTTCCCCAGTCGCTGCTTTAGGCTCTGACATGTTAATTACAACATATTATTATATAATACATCATTTTAAAAGGTCTTAAATGGAAATTCATTTGGGAGTGGCTCCAGAACCAAATGGATGTGAACATTTCTGTCAAAAAGGACTTTTCAACTTGGCTTTTGCAGTCAGTTTGAGATTGCTATGAAAAATGAGACCAACCCACCAAATTATCATCTTCTGACCCATTTTTCACCCTGAACTCAACTTATCCCTCGTTATTGGGGAAGAACAACGTTTGGAAATTAGCGCAGTGTGGAGAATCAAGTCATCCGACACACAAAAGAAAAGCCTGTGCAGACTGTGATGATCAGCGCTGTGAGCAGCAGCAGGTTATCACATGTCACACTGGGCTGTGGCAGTCCAAGTTTGGGCAATGGATGGACTGAAATCACATTTATGCTGCACCGTTGCCTCATTGTTAATATTAAAAATGGAAAAATCAGAGACCAGCTGGGAGGATCCGAAATATTCTAGATCACAGACTCAGACTGGACCACAGACCCAGCTCAGCAGTTTAATAGCTCATCTCACCCGGATCAAGTTTGGATCATTCAAACGTGACCAGTGTTCCTCATTTAAAATGGCTTATTGCACAAAGTTACAGTGAAATCATCATTTTTGTCGACTACATTTTGCTCCTGTCAGATTACAGCTGAAAAAACAAAATATAATAAGATTCAAATTAAAACTTTATCTAATGAAAATTCAAGTTCGGTAAAAAAATGGCCACAAAGTATTAAAGATGGTGATCAGAGAACCACAGATGACTGATTTCCTTTTCTACCCACTCAGGTCACGTCCACGGGTGTTTTTGTAAACTGAGATTTTCCATTTTCGTAAAAAAAAACCCCAAATAAATCCCGTCCACATGTAAACGCAAAGAACAAAGTCAAACCCTGTCAAGAACACGCCAAAGCAACAGGTGTTGATATAATAATAATAAAGTATACTTTATTGATCCCGTAGGAAATTAGTCTCTGCATTTAACCCTTTCACTCAGTGAAGCAGTGGGCAGCCACCAATCCGGCGCGGGGGTCGGTACCGTGCTCAAGGGTACATCAGGGTAGCCGTTGGGTGGGTTCAAACCGTCAACCTTCCAATCGAGGGGCGACCACTCTACCTACTGAGCACCCCGCCCCCAAATAATAAAAACAATAGCCCTAACCGTGTAGAAATGTTGGCCAATCAGAAGTCTAGAAGCCTGGGTGTAAACAAAGATGGCGCAGGTAGGCAGCCTTTCTAAACAGAGGCAAAAACAGAGTTTTCGGTGATCCAAGCAGCGTTTACGTGTGGACGAAAGGCCCAGACGCACAGAAGAAGCCGCGTTTTCAAACATACCCATGTACGTAGCTTTAATTTGGGTTAAACACACTCAGAATCGACTGAACCGACGCCGATCAAACAGCACCTCTGACACCCGAACGTCGAGCTCACCTGCTTGTGATTCAGAGCGGCTTGCACTGAAGGCCGGTTCTCCATCTGCTGGGCCAGCCGACGATTGCGGGCACTAGCCAAATGCTGCTGTTGCATGGTGGTGCGAATGCTTACCGCAGTGGGCTGCTTGTTCTTCAGCATGTTAGTGAAGCTTTAAAGGTGGGAGGGAAAAAGAAGGAGGGAGTAAAAGAAGGGGACAGGGGATATACAGAGGAGGAGGAAGCAGCGTTCCACATCATGTCATTTCTCACATGGACGATCGTGGCAGCTCTTTAGTCGGGTTAGACTTTGTTCCACTCGTTGGCACTTATTTTCTCTCTCAATCATATGATATTCCAGAGTTACTTACACTTAACTTTAGCCTGTGTTGTAAATTTAACACGAGGAGAAAAGAAACAGTTGGAAGCAGACTTCAGGACAGAAGCAGAGAGAAAGTTTCAGAAGAAGAGCCACAATTGCCACTTACAAGCCTCCAGCTGACACTGCGGGGATGTCGTCATGTCGCAGCAGCAGAGGCTCGGGGCATGAGGTGTGCTTTGGTACTCAGCCACTTACAGAATGGACCGTGACTCTATTTAAACCACCGAGTGGTCTGAAACTAGGGAATTAGGGGGAGGGGTAGTCCCTCGTCACGTCCAAGCTAGGACTGAGTACTCTGAGCAGGGAAAGGAGGAAAGAAGAAGAAGTAGAGAGACATGATAGAACATGAGGAGATAAAAAGCATTTGCTTTACTTTTACTGGTCTGAGAGAGAAACGTATGAGAGGCAGAAAAGACAAGATGCCCCATGTCACTGACTTAGCGTTAGCTCTCTGCTCTCCTGTCCCATGTAATGCTGTATACATGATGCATACAGTGCTGTTTAAACAGGGAGCCAGCGTGCCAAGGTATGTATAGGATGGTGGTCTGGTTCTGCGTATGCTTTACCAACCATGACCACAACAGTCACCCCTCGTCTACATGTGCGTGCTGCTCACACAAAACATTTGGCCTAGGCAAGCCCCGTCTGCGCCACACTTCATTTACGTGTAACACAAACAAGGACAGAGCCAACAGAGTTGAGTGAGCAGGGCGCATACAGGGAACAGCCAGAACTGCATCCATGTCAGGTTTGGTCCCAACAGTAGGTTTCCGTAGAGAGTATTAGAACCATCACAAGCCAAGGCTGGCAGCAGGTGACTAATTTCTGACAGGGTGCGTAGCCTCTCACCGCTCATTCAGGGACACTTTGGTGGTGCTTTTCAGGACAACTTTTTGGGAGGCAGCCGCACTCATGTTTGAAAGACTTGGATTGTAGAGTCCTGCAAACAGAAAAGACACAGTTTGTTTCTCTTTTTTTAACATAATGTAACCAGGCAGTGAGAAAAGAAACTGTACAGTGGCCCAGCGAGGACATTTGAACACAAATTACTGAAAGACATGCATGATGTAGATGCACTACTACTACGTGACCACGTTTAAGTCTCTATTGCAAGCAATTTGCTGTGATGAACACAGCAGCTCTTACATGTGGGCTTAACAAAGGAAGGTTTTTTACACGACTACACACAAACCCTGACAGGAGTAACGCATGACCCCCTCCCTCCCAGCGAAACTTCACACCACCCCAGTTTGGTTGACTTTTTCCATTTCTTTACACTCGTTTCTGTGTCAACAGCATCTAAAAAAATCATCGCTTCTTTAAGGGAAAAATGTAACTTAAACCCAATTGTCGAACACGTCCGCTGGAAAAAAAAAAATGAAACGTTTAGCTAACGTGTCCGGTCATCACAAACTGCAGAGACGGGAAAACGGAGCAACGATTCCGCCTCGTCTTCGCTAACACATCGTTTATCAGAGCGCCAGTTTCTGCTCATTTCCCCCCCCGAATCATACTTACAGCGGATTCTGCGTTGGTAGAGAAATGCCTCAAAGCTAGCTGAGGTTAGCTTTAGCAGCACGGTGGCTTCGTATAGGCGTCCTTGTATGCTGTTTAAACGCAGTTTACCATAGACGAGCTTCCCACGCACGTGCGGTTTGAACAAGCAGACGTCCTTATATCAAAGCCTTCTCAGGCGTGCTGTAAAAGGGGGACTCGAGAGTCCTTCGCGAAACGAAAACCTAAAATGGTGCTCCTGGCAACACTGACGGGGAAGAAAATGGAGAGGGGCTAATGACTATGACGTCACAAGGACGTGACTTCCTGTCCGCTCGTGTTGCTTCAGTAAAATGGCAGCTACAGCTTTGGTCGAGGGTTCTTCTGGTAACGACGCTGTTGCCGAGGGTTTGCTCGACCTCCTGAGGCCAGCAATACAGCAGCTTGACCTGCATGTAAACTCGGTCAGGTAATTAGCGTCGTCACGTTAAACTGCAGCACCGAGCTAGCTTATTTCTCTCCAGCGTATTGGCTGTCACGTGACTTTCCCCGTGAGACTGATTGTTTTGTAGCCAATGCTTTAACTCCCAATGACTGTTCGTCTCTTTACAGGAAAAGCCAGGTAGAGTTAAGAGAACACATAGACGGGCTGGCCACAGGTAAGTCCTGCATGATGACCTATAAAAGATTATTCATGAAGTACACTGCATAACCTGCTTGCGTGCTCGTGCTCTGGTCGCGTGCATTTTTCAGAGTTATGCAGGATAAACGAACATCAGAAGGTGGCCCTGGACCTGGACCCCTACGTAAAGAAGCTGCTGAATGCGAGGCGTAGAGTCGTGCTGGTCAACAACATACTGCAGAACGCTCAGGTCGGTGCCAGCCCGGAGCGGGGCGCTTTAAAGCCGTTCTGCCACTGTGAGCTTGCCTATCATCATCTGACCTGATGACATCAGACATCAGGTCAGATGTCTGATGTCCCATCTGACAGCTGACCCGTCTCCCCAGTGTGTTGTTTGTGTAACGTATGTATGGTGGGAAGGGGTCCAACTTCACTGCAAGTGACAAATAAAGGCTTCACTTCACATTACACGACCTTTGACCTGCAGGTTCTTTAGTAAGGAATTAAGATTGCCCATAGGTGTGAATGCGAGAGTGTCTGTGAGTGTGACTGGTTGTCTATGTGTGTTGGCCCTGCGACAGACTGGCGACCTGTCCAGGGTGTACCCCGCCTCTCGCCCCAAGACACCTGGGATAGGCTCTAGCGCCCCCCGCGCCCCTGAGAAGGATAAGCGGCTGAGAGTGGATGGATAGTTTGGTGTCATATTGAGCCCTTTAGGGGAAGTACCAGAGAATGGGGACTGTGTGTTCCCCTGCCACCTGAGTACTGCGTGCAGGTAGAAATGTTGGGATTCATCCGCATGTTCAGTACAACTTTAACTGGGTGTTTGGTGGGTGTGCGTGAATCCAGTGCTCCCTGTGAATGTCAGTGTGCTCTTCACGCATACATTGCAAGCACTCGGTTGCATTTCTTGCTTTTAAAGGTGGCAGAGCACAGTTATTGGGTTTAAGGGACAGCTAGTTTTTCCACATAGGGCTGGGTAGGTTTGGATGGCTTTTTGAAATCCTCATCTATCAGGTTAGCTTAGTGAAACATGTACATTTGTTTAATACTCTGAAATATATGCAACAAACTTAGACATCAGGAGTTCAATTCAATGTTATTTATATAGCGCCAAATCACAACAGTCGCCTCAAGGCGCTTTACATTGTAAGGTAGACCCTACAATAATACATGCAGTGAAAAACCCAACAATCATATGACCCCCTATGAGCAAGCACTTTGGCGACAGTGGGAAGGAAAAACTCCCTTTTAACAGGAAGAAACCTCCGGCAGAACCAGGCTCAGGGAGGGGCGGGGCCATCTGCTGCCAACGGTTGGGGTGAAAGAAGGAAGACAGGAGTGGGGCAAATACGCCATTCTAACTACCTAGACCAGGGGTCTCGCTCAGTCCTCGAGGGCCGGTGTCCTGCCGCTTTTCCATGTGTCGCTGTTGCAACACACCTGAATACAATTCAGGTCATTAGGAAGGGTATAGAACGTGACTGCATGCTGAAGTGGCATTTCAGCCATTTGATTCATGTTACAGCAGCTCGTGAATGAACATGGTGTAATAAAAGTACTTTTAGAAGGACATTTTTTTCCAAACACTTATATTGACTTAAATTGGGGGTTGAGTTCGAGACCCCTGGTCTAGGCAGACGCTGCAATGCACTGGCTACACACACTCTCAAGGCAGACGCGTTGAGTTTGACTTTAAGAAAAAGAAGTATAATAAGAACCAGATGATGATGATGATGATGATGGTGGTGGTGGTGATGTTTACTGGTGTGCATGTCTGCATGCAAGCAGAATCCCAGCCTTTCTTTAAAGTAGCATGTGAACACAGTGGAGCATTTAGCAGCTCTGGGATCAGATATTTTTCTCCAATGTTGGATTCATAGCAGGACACACAACTGCATATACTGTTAAAGCTTCTGTACCAGTGCACCTTTACAACTATTCCTACTACTGCCAGTTATACACTAGCATTGGTTGTCTTACTACCACTGTACAACTTCCACTATAATAAATAATAATTACTGCTATTAATACCATTGCTACTATCTACAACTGCATCTGCAACTACAAATACTGTATGAAGAGACTTGTAATTCCCATGGCGACCACTGATATACTAACTATTCAAGTTACCACAAAACAGAGTTACAACAATAACAAGCAGCATTACATGACCTGAGCTTTCTTTGTCCAGGAGCGTCTGAGGCGGCTCAACCACAATGTGGCCAAGGAGACGGCGCGAAGGAAGACCATCCTGGAGACATCGGGCGTCTTTGCTTCCCGCTCACCCAGTAAACCTTGAACCTCCCTCTGCTCCACACAGCAGATGCTGTGAGCTATTTTGACCTGCAGGAAAGGATGATTACAGGAAACTGAACAACCAGGAGGGGCCACTCTTCCTTTGACGTTTGCTTATCTTTTTGTTTAACCACTTGCTGATGCTCTGCACTGCTTCTGTCACAGTGAAATCCCAAGCTGCTGTCTGCTTACCATTTGGCTACTTCAGAGTACGGTCTTACAATACAGTGGAGATATTTATGTAACACTTCCAATATGCTCAATAAATGGATACACTATGTGGACATAAATGTAGGGGCCACAGCTCTTAATCTTGATGTTTCTATCCCCACTGCCACAGGTGTGTAACATCAGTCACTAGCTTTGCCCTCGCAAACATTTTTGCACGAATGGGTAATTCTAGAGAGCTCACTGAGTTGCAGTGTGGAAGTGTACAACATATCGCACAATCAACTGGAAGTGGTATTCAACGGTGTGCCAAGTGGACGCCTTGGAAACCGCAGTAACTCAGCAACCCAGTGTTAGGCCACATACAGTTAGGGCCATATTTATTTGGACGCTGACACAAGCTTTCGTGTGTTTCTTAACCTGTTTACGTAAATATGTTCCAATTGTAGTTAGACACTGATGTAACGTGTAGACTCTGGGCTTTCGTTTGAGGCTATCTTCATCCAAATTGGATGACGGGTTTATGAGTTTCAGCTCCTTAACATGTGCCACCCTCTTTTTAAAGGGAACAAAAGTAATTGGACAATTGACTCAAAGGCTATTTCATGGGCAGGTGTAGGCAGCTCCTTCCTATGTCATTATCAATTAAGCAGATAAAGGGTCTGGAATGGATTTGAGGTGTGGTGCTTGCATTTGGAAGCTGCAAGAAAGCGTACCGCATCATCTGTAAAGCACAGCAGAGGCAGTGTGGCGTGCACGGCTGCCAGGCGCCGGGCAGAAGCGGCAGAATGAATTCTGATGATGACCATGAGTTCAAGACTTCAGGCTGTCATTAAAAGCATGCAAGAGAGAAGAAGATACTTGAACTGTGTGACATATGGGCAGTTTCTTGGGTTGCTCCTGGAGGCGCTGGCACACGGAGATCATTCCCTTCAGGACCTTCTCCCACGCAACATGACCAATGTTATTGAAAGGCTGTATTTTAATCCAACCATCTTCCTGAAATAAATGTTTTTGTTTTACTAAAACCTGACAGAGCTATAACTAAACATAATGTACATTATAATAAGACTTTGTATCAGACAAGCCCCAAATGCTACCAAACTATTCACATGACCTGACGTGATGTGAATAGTTTGTTTCGTTTATTTGTCCTGCAGTTAAAAAGCACAACGCTTGTTCCCGCTTCATTTTGTGCCTGTTTAATGTCCACGTTTGCCCTGGACCCGTTTCAAAGCATATTGCTAATGGAGTACTTAAAAGGACAGTTTTGTTTAACAGTTTTACAGTTGCCTGAAATGCACATGTACCTGTAGAGCAGGGGTCACCAACATGTTGCCCGGGGGCACCAGGTAGGACCATATGAGTGGCCCCCGGGCCTGTTCTAAAAATAGCTCGCTATAACAACTCACCAGTAAGCTGCATCTATTTTTATTTTTTGTTGCTATTTTTTTAAAATCACAATTTCATTGGTATCAATTTGTTAGAGATAATATATTAAAAAAAGTTTATTTTTAAATATTAGATCAGCGCTAGCTGGTCTAAACGGAAACAGTTGCCATAATCAGTGTCTTTACATAGATGAATATCATTAATTATTAATGATAACATATAATTAATATTAAATTGAGGAAATTTGTTATTTCAGAAGTGCGTGTCAAACTGGTCGCCCTTCACATTAATCAGTCCCCAAGAAGTAGCTCTGACTTTCTGACTTTCAAAAAGGTTGGTGAGCCCTGGTCTAGCCTGTGTTGTCATGTCTCCGTCTTTCCAGGTTTCCTCTTTTATTTTGAAGAGTCTGGTATTTTTATGTCTTTACTTTTACTTCCCCGTGGCGTCATTATGTTGATGCCAGTCAGCTGTTTCCCCCATGTGTCTCCACATCTCCTGTGTGTATTTAGTCTGTGTGTTTTCAGTCAGGTCATCTGTGTCTTTTCCCCACGTCATGTCACAGTTCCAGGGTTTTTATGATTTTTGTTCATGTTTAAAGTTCATGTTTCTTTCTCTCACAGCTTTTCTCGTGCTCCCGCTCATCATGTCCACGTTTCCCTTGGTCATAGTTATCATAGCCTAGTTTTTCCAGTTTCGGTTTTATTTGCTTTGTTTTGGCATTCATGTGATCAGCCTTGAGAAAGGCTTGCCTTTTTTGTTGTTGTTTCCTACCATGTTCTGCTTTTGGGTCCGTTCCTTTAACACACCGGCATTCCCCGCTTCACAATGAGGCCCATGACTAAGGGTGTAATATCTCTGTAACCAAATGGGATTTCATTGGATTTTTAAAAAAATTACAATGCAATTTTTTTTTATACAAATACTTAAAGGTAGTACAGTAAAAACAGGGGCAAACAAGTCAGGTTTCTATAGGTAACAAAAAAATAATCTTAAGAGAGCTGTGCATAAACAAATGCCCGCAAACCTCATTCAACAACACTGAGAGAGAGACTGATAAAGTTACACAGAAAATGACAGTAAAAAAAAATTATTTACAAGCTTTCGAATCACAGGGTGAATTAAGTTTTTCATATAACTGTATATATTCAGTTCTGAGTATATTCAGTTAGCCAAAACTGCTTACTTATTTCACGTATTTTCATTAAAACAGCTCTGACCCATCACGCCATGCACACATTCTGTCTGAGGATGAGTTCTGTGAGTTGTACATCAACATTCAAATTGACCTCAAATTTCACATTTTAGGCCAAATGTAGCAAAAATGTAATGTACACATTCAGAAACTTGCAACCAAACATCAAGCGAACGCAACAACACTGCCCACAGCAAGTCAGCTAATCAGCTGTCCTGCATCTTGACGGCTGTTATTTTGTAACAAAAAGCAAGTTGTTTACTCGTACTCACCACTAACAGCTGTTACTCTGTGTCGTAGTTTCTGTGTCAAATATACAAACATTGCACAGCAGCATTTAAAGATTCTGAGTTTCCTAAAGAACGTATTTGAGCATCTAATTATCTGTTCCTCTGTATGCTTGTCTGACTCTAACAGGTCTGTGTTTGCTGTCAGCAGAACTGGTGACTAATTAATCGTTAGCCTCCTGGATGAGCTCTCTCATCTGTGTTGCAGGAAAAGAGAACATCTCATTACCAGAATTTATCACATTAATGTGTTGTTGTAAAGGAAACCTGACCTCTATCTTTAGCGATGTTGGTTGGTATAGCTGCTCCCGAAGGCTGTTCTGTTGTTGAAGGTAGAATAAGGACCATGCTCCAACTGATGTTTTAACCGGTAATTTTAATCTCTTCTTGACCAGCAAACACCGTGAAAAACTACGATGCAATAAGAAATGAAAACACAAATATTGTCAGCAAAATAAAATTACAACCCAAATAAACGTACAC
>VURO01002258.1:0-13276 GCA_015108175.1 Pelvicachromis taeniatus
GATGTGAAAACCATAATAAAATCTCTTCACTAAGCTTCTCGTGACTGAAGCTTCTTTTCATACCACATTTAGTGGTTTTCCATGTTGTTTAACATCGACATCTGTCTCTCTCTTTACCGTCTTACCCTCTTTCAAAGACTGTTTAGCCTTCTCATCATGGAGCATCCCCCTTCCATGACCTCCTCAATGGTAGATGGAGATGAGGTGGATGCCCAGCGCCCCATCCTACCCCCGAGGATGGTTCCTCAACCCCAGGCATGTGCCCCGCTATGCGGGATTCACCACACAATTCAAACAGTAGCTGAGCACCCCGTGTGGCTGGACAGAACCCAGGCCATGGCCACAACACCTTTATACAACGGCCACCTTTATGTCACGCCATCTCCTCGCTGCAACAAGAGGGGAGACAAATCCAAAGGCAAAGAGAAGAAGGGTGAGAAAAGGTCGGGGGGGAGTAGGCCAGGGCAAAAAGACCGAAACCACCAGTGCAAAGGCAAATTCTCAGGATGCCACAGACTCCAGGAAAATGTCACATCTTTCACTGATGTACCGATTGCTCGCTGCGGGTCACCCTTTGAGGGCCCCTGCAGGTCACCCCGAGACATCAGGGATATCGACAGTCGAGGTCAACGCAAGTCTGGTAACGTTTCTGTGGAGATGCAAGACCGCCAGAGTCTTCCAGAAATAATAATCACCAGCAAGGACGACAACCCCCAGCAGCACAAGAAGGAGACCGAACATCGTCAGGATCTGTGTGAGGCTAAAGGCCTGCTGCCAGGAGTCGAGTGCCCCAGCATTAGCCCCATTTCCAGCCCTAAGAACAGCCCAAAGCACAAAGAGGATGCCGACGACGACCGGTACCAGAGGTCCCACAACATCGGCTGGCGGCTGGTTCACAGGAGGGCTCTGTTTCTGAGGAGGCAGCGCCTGAATGACTGCGCCCTGGCGGTGGGGATATTCGGTGTTGTGGTGATGGTGATGGAGACCGAGCTCTCCTGGAGCGTCTACAGCAAGGTCAGAGAGGAAGGGAGTGTTGGGGGGGAGAAACTCTAGCCTGTAAAAGATTTGCAAAAGTGTTGCAGAAAATATGCACAGGAAGATCATGTGCATGATCTTTCTGTGCATGGATTATGGACATACATGATCTTTCTGTGCATGTATGTCTATAATCCATGGACATACATGGATTATGTCCATGTATGTCCACATACATGGACATAATCGTATGTCCATGTATGTGGTTATGCACATACATGGACATAAGATTATGACTGTATGCCATTTCATAGCCTGAACTTTGTAATGAAGGTCATCAGCTGACGGTGATGTCATATTTCTGTGTGTCACCCACAGAGCTCCATCTACTCCCTGGCACTCAAGTCAGTCATCAGTTTATCTACACTCATCCTGATTTGCCTCATCATAGCATATCATTGGTGTGAGGTGCAGGTAACTTGTCCTTTACCTTTGGAAATTTGCCTTTGCAACCAACCAGCAGCCTATATAGTTCATGATGCCTAAAATAATGCAACCAAATAGTGATTTTGAGTCTCAGATTATCCATTTAAAGTATTTTTAGAGGTCTGACTCAGAGAAAAGACTGTAAATATAATTTTATAGTTCGTTCTGTGCTGTAATCCACAAACTGTGCACAGTTCTTCACATATCTCGCTTGCACACTAATGCACTTTTCTGATCCCCCTGGCAGCTGTACGTTCATGATATTGGTGCAGAGGATTGGCGGATTGCCATGACAACGGACCGTTTGGCTCTGATAGTCCTGGAGCTGGCAGCGGTGGCCATTCATCCTTTTCCAGTGGGTCTGCAGGCTTACTTCCAGCAGGTCAAGACCCGCATGTCACTGTCAGAGACAGAGCTGGAGATCGTCCTGGCTCTGCCCATGTTCCTGAGGCTCTACCTGCTTGGTCGGGCCATGATGCTGCACAGCCGCCTCTTCACAGACACGGCCTCACGCAGTATTGGAGCGCTGAACAAGGTGGGAGGTCACCTTTGGGCTCCCCCTGCAGAATCTGGCTTTGGGCTTATCTGGCTTGGATAGTACTGTGATGAGATCATAACACACATAAATTGAAGAAAGGAGAGAAATTCGAGTCTTTCGAGCAGGATTCGTGGGATTTTAAGTCTATATTTTGGATAATGATTTGGGTCTGGGCTTCCTTTTATAAACATTTCATGCACATCTCTTTATGTCTTATGTCTAGGTGGGCCGAGAGGTCTGTAGAGGTGTGACACTTGAGGTGTGATTATCACAGTTTCGCCCCTACGAACCCCAATGGTTTCACATGTTGGCTATGTCCCTCTCTAGCTCTCCTTTACTTGTCTGCTTTTCTTTTCCACAGTTGATAATACCCACCTGCCTAATCCCTTCCCTTACTAATGCTATTTAAGAGTGACGAAAACAACCTCTGTCCCCTGCTTCTGCAATACCAAACCTACTATCCATGTGTCAAGCCAGATTGAGAACAAGTTTTCTTATCCCTCATGTCCTCAGTATTATATAAACATAATCTGACAGGTGCTATCCTAAATAGTTTGGCTAAGTAGACCCCTAATGTCAAATTATGATGTAACGTATCCCGTTTGTGACCTTTAGATACATTTCAACACCCGGTTTGTGGGGAAAACACTGATGACCACCTACCCTGGGACCGTGCTGATGATTTTCAGTGTTTCTCTGTGGATTGTGGCGGCGTGGGGCTTACATGTTTGCGAGAGGTATGTCACAATATTTGTAGACTGGCTCCAGCTCTCTGGGATATCTAATGTTTCATTTTTGCCCAGCTTCTGGCAGATAAACAGTAATAGTTAAATCTTTTCACTGGCAGCAACAAATCCAATTTTCTCACCGCTGTTCCTTATCTGTGCAGGCTTCATGATACTGACAAGATTAAATATCAGCTAATCTAGATATGACGCTGCTAGAGTGATTTTTAATATGAAAACTGCTCTCAAAGACGTGAGGACATTTCGCCTCTCGTACAAGAGGTTTCTGCAGTTCTGAGGTGCAAACCTTTATAAGACACCCCACCATCATCTGAGTTATTGAGGTCAGCTGAGGCAAAATATGGGTGCGGAGGTTGAAACGCCTGGGGGAGGGGTCTCCCAGGCGTTTCCGGGAGACTGCATTGTTAGGAGACTGATAGCTGTCGTTCACAGTGGACATAGACGGCCTCCTTTCCTCTTCCCTGAAACCATCTGTCCAAAATGATCAGATCTGCACCCCATTAGACCTCTGCCTCTATCACCACATATTTCAAATACAGTAAGGGTTTCTACAGACAAAAGCATGGATGTGTTATGACCGTTACCTGTACATGGAGTAAGATCTGGGCTCTTTCAAGCTACTTACTGGTTCAGATATGCTGGATCAAAATTGAAACCTAAGTAGAAGAGGCTTTCACCGAACACATCAACTCATTAAACAGAAACATCAAGTTCACCTGGGAGGATGCCAAAGATGATAGGTTAACATTTATGGATTCTGCTGTGCTCATGAAGGAGGATGGAAAACTCAGCACAGACCAGTACCTGCTGTTTGACTCCAACCACCTACATGGGGGGACACTGCAACCCCTCTGAGGAAGCGTGGACAAAAAGGGGATGTACAAACATATTGAAAACTCATAAACGTGGTGAACATGCACAGGAAAAAAAAACCTCAGACACCAACAAACCAGATGACAGATGGAGCAACATCATCATCCCAGTGCACTTCAGACCAGGTAACTCCCCAAAGTGCATCTCAGCACTCAAACACAAGCTGAACCGCACAGTGTTTGCTGTACAATGCATTGAGGATTCCGGGGACCTCTACCTCTAAAGGAGGCCATCTAAGTCTACTGTGAATAACTATCGTTGATCAGAGGTGGTGGCTCACGACACCAGCTATCAACCACCTAAAATACAGTCTTGACATCCCTTCTCGGGCAGTTCAAGCACTACTCACACCTTCCCTTGGGTGACCTCAATAGATTACACCTTAACCCTGGCCTTTTTTCACACCTTAGCTCATGTGACAACTCCCATGATTAATAGTGGCACAACCACCATCAGGACCGCCACCAAGCGGACACCTCCTGGTAGGATTTGAATATCTTGGACTCTCCATCAGTTATTTAGCGCTGAAGAACCTTCCAACATGAGAGTCTAAATGTCTTCATGAACCTAAAGAAGTCCAGTTGCCTTCTTTCAAGCAATTAAAAATACCATAACTGAGAACCTACACAGACATAAGCTTTATGAAAAGTAGCATTTATTTTGTAAAATGCAACATAAAGTCATAGAGGTTCAAAAAATATATATATAGTAGTAATGTAGATCTAGGATAAAAACAAAACAAAACATGGGATTATGCACAGATATCAGTGTGAGTACATTGTTTTATTTCTGCAGACACCACAACTACAGGGACCTGAGTAGCAACTACATGGAGGCCCTGTGGATGGTCTCCGTCACCTTCTTGTCTATCGGATATGGAGATGTGGTCCCCCACACTTACTGTGGACGCAGCATCTGCCTCCTCACTGGGATAATGGTGAGGCAGAGGGTGGATAGTTGTCTCTGTAACGAGAGAGCGCTGACTCTAAATGCAAATCTCAATCTAAACGTTTAAACATTTGTGACTCCTGCAGGGAGCAGGCTGCACAGTCTTGGTGGTGGCTGTGGTTGCCAGGAAGCTGGAGCTGACCAGGGCAGAGAAACATGTTCACAATTTCATGATGGACTCACACATCTCCAAGAGGGTGAATACTAGCATCTGCTTTGTTTTTTACATGTTATTTATGATTAAACATGCCCAAAAGTAAGAGATATTATTCAAAGGCTTCACTTCTTTCCTGGTTGTGCAACATAACGGTTTACAGCGGGCAGGATTTTATATCAGATACCACATATTGACTTATTTTACTCAAAATCAAAAGCTTTTTGAATGCCAGTAATCAAATTTGACTTGAAATCTTCAAACCGAGTGGCATCATCTTCCAATTAAATTGGTTTGCTCTGATTGGCATTGTTTTTATCCTGTTCTGTATTGATACTAACTGAATAAAGTTTTTTTTTTTCAAAAAGCATTTTGAAAATGGAGGAATTGGCTCACTCGATGTAATTTTTTCCTCATTTTCGATTTTAAAAATTTGCCCATGGTGCACTGGGATTTGTTCCAGCTTTTGTCAGCTTTTTTCAGCATGTGCCGTAAATAACAGCACTCTTTAGATTTTGTGCATAAACATACAATAACTCTCCCCGTGATTTTTCTTCTTTTCACCAGATAAAAATTGCTGCAGCGAATGTGCTGAGAGAGACTTGGCTTATCTACAAGCACACTAAGCTGTTAAGAGAAAGAGACCACAGCAGAGTCCGCATGCACCAGCGGAAGCTCCTCCTGGCCATCCACCAGTAAGGCACTTAACCCACACATAATAATAATAACCTCTTTATCAATCACTGACTGAAATGATTGAATACCGCTCATTTTAAATTAATTTTAAATTAATTTTAAATTATGTGCCATTTAAAAATGAATAGATCTACTTTCCTCCTCCAGCCTTCTCATTGTCTCTAATATAGCATTAGGTGCATAATTCAATAACTGGTTGGACACAGTTTCAAATCAAAGATGTGATCAACGACTTTAAGCTTTAACTCAAGGGTTTTACAAAAGTATCAAAATCTGTTTAGGAATTACAGACTTTTTTTATGCACCGTCCACCATTTTCAGAGGCTCCAAAAGTAACTGGACAGTTGACTGACACGAATCTTTATGGCCGTGTGACGCCTGTTCCCTCGTTATTCAGTGAAAAATGAAGAAAACATTATATCTGAAGTGCTGAATTTTGTAGCTTTTCACTGTAATTTTAAACATGCAGCCCAGGGAGATATCAGTGCAACTGAGGGAGGTCATTATTAGGCTGAAAAATTAATCTAAGCAAAGCGATAGCAAAGACTATAGGAGTGGCCAAATCAACAATCTGGTGCATTGTGAAAATGAAGGAAAGCGCTGGTCAGTCAGCAGCACCAAAGAGCCAGAAAGACCACAGCACTAAAGTGCATGATCACAAATTAATTTCCTTAGTTTTAAAAACTCAAACACAACACCTCACCAAGTTAGGAACACTCTCGAGAAGGCAGGTGTAACAGTCGCAAAGTCTGCAATCAAGAGACTATTTTATAAATATAAATACAGAGTGTTTAGAACAAGGTGCAAACCACCGATTACACCCTGGAACAGGAAAGCCAGATCAGAAGCACCTGCACAGCTCTGAAAAAAATCCTTAGGACAGATGAGACCAAGACAAACTCGTGCCAGAATCTGAAGCATACAGCGTGATCTGTCTGACAGGCTAGAGGAAGCGTTACGACGTAGACATGTATGGCTGCCACCTGGTTACACTGATGATGTACAGATGAAGACTACAGAGATGTACTCTCTGCTCAGACTCAGCCAAATGCTGCAAAGCTGGTCAGACAGCGCTTTGCAGTACAAATCGATAATGACCCAAAGGAAGCTCCAAAAGCAATTTTGCAGTTTCTCAACGCAACGAAATGGGTTATTCTTCAATGACCAAGCCAGTCACCTGACTTCCACCCAACAGAGCATGCTTTTCAGTTATTGCATGCAAACCTGCAGGAAGGGAGACTCACAAGCAAGCAGCAACTGAAGGTCATCATAAAAAAGGTAATAAAGTGCACCTCAAAGCAGGAAACACAGAAATTGGTGATCCCTGTGAGTTCCAGACTTCCACCTAAGTATTAAAAACAATCCTTCTATTTAAAACTTATAGTTGACCAATAATTCTTGTACAAAATAGTTTGATTTTAATCTAAAAGTCTGCACTTCAGTCACACTTAAATCCACTGTGGTGATGTACAGAGGCAAAACTATGAAAACTATGTCGTTATCAAACAAATCACAGCCCTAACTGTAAAAAAGATTTACGATTTCTGATGAATTGTCCAGTTTGAATCGAGTTGTTTAAAGTCACGTCTTCTCCTACATAGTCATCTGGAGCAAATGACAAATTTAAGGCATGAATTCAATAAAAGGGCGTTTAAATTTGATGTCCAGCCCCTGTAAAAGGTGGGAACAACCAAAATGAAGTGAAAACCAAGGAGTGGTGCCATTTGTGTCCATGTACATTGTTTTACATAATGAGGTTTGGAAGTTGTTGCCTCTGAAAGGCAAAAGTTCAGCTTTATCACTCAGGGATTTTCTGCCACACCTTATAAGATTGTATTTTTTCTACATAAAATCCACTTGATTACTACTGTATCACTCTCGTCTACTGCTACCGTTACAGTACATTTTAACCTGCGATTGTTCCTTCAAGCCACAAGTAATGCTGACTTTTATGTCACCCATTCCTTCTTAAATTTGTAAGATTTTCATTTGGTCCCTTTGCATAATCCTCAGAGATCCCTTTAAATTGTTTTATGGGAGCTACTCTCTACCAAAGTCCTCATAAAATCTGTTGACGCAGTTTCACGTTTATGGCTTGTTTCTCCGGTCATGTGTCTGACTGGCCCTTTAAATTACTGCTCGTCTTAAAATGAAAAAGTAGTAATGTCATAAAACCGAGCAATTTTATCTCCAGGCTGCGGCAAGTGAAGATGGAGAAGAGAATTCTTGCTGACCAGGGGAACACACTTGTGGATCTTAACAAGGTATGAGGCAAGTGTGAGGCAACCTGCTAACACCTCTATAAAAAAGAAAAAAAAAAAAAAGAGAAAAAAAAAAGGATCTAACTGCTGACGCCTTTTCTTTCCCCCAACTGCACACCGATGTCTACGAAGATGCAGAACCTGATGTATGACGTGCTGTCAGAGGTACAGGAATGCAGGGGGGAGCTGGACACGCACATCCACACTCTGGAGAAGAACGTGGAGGAGCTGAGGGAGGGTTTCAGGAGCCTGATGCCGCTCCTCTCCAGCACGCTGTCCACACAAAATTCCTCCATCCGCCACCTGCTCAGGGAGAGGGAGGGGAAGACTGAGATTGCAAGTGTGAGCGGAGAAGACAGGTAGAGAGGTGGCAGACGAATGCTTCTCGTGAAGGAGTTGTCGGTCTTTAATGGAGCTTTAAAAAAAAAAAAAAAAACACAACTTGGAAGGGAAAAAAAAAAAGACATGTATAATTGTATTAAGACATATTTTCTGTAGCAGAAATAACTTTAAAATGTAGAAGTTAGAACCGTGGCAGCAAGAAAAACTGAAAATTAAACCATCTTTGCCCAATAAACTGTTAATATGAATTTATTGAAGGCAGATTTACTTTGCAGCTGTGGACTTGTGAAACATTTCACCTTGGCTTTAAACATTCTTAGATGGTCCATGATCAAAATAACCAGGAGACACTTTTAGCTCTACTCAATGCATAAACTAAGCCAGCCATTATTCTGTAAATGCTGCCTTTCTGATTATGTAATAAAATGTGTATAACTTCCAGCACAGTTTGGTATTGTATTATAAATCCAACCTTAACCTGTTGTACTTTATCATAATGGAGACAACAGCCTTTGTTTTCCAGTTAAACAAAAATAATCACACACATTCCTTTAGCCAAAACAACATTTTATTTAGAGAGACAGGGTTGGAGGGTGGAGTTACAGCAACAAACCATCTCTCAACATTAACAGAGGAAATCCATCTGCTGTCCCATTAAGCCTCCAGATCTCATTTCCGATCGGGCTGCAGGGTCCGCCGCTGATATCAACCGGTCCATCCCCTGCTCTCCCCTTGAGCTCCGGGGAGAACAGCTAGTGCTGCTTCCTCCTGAATGAGCACCCTGCCAACGAAGACAATGATAGTCAGGCTACAGGATTAATGCAGAGCATAGCATGCTGCCATTGTGCCGCACAGCACTGATGTGCAAAGAGTCATCGCTTTCAGTCATGTGACTGATTAGGTCAGCTTTAATTCCCCCCCACACACACATTCCCTGTACACTAATTCAACGAGCCACCCTGAAATCTGCACTCTCACTAGCTTTAGGGCGGTAAATAATCTGTTCTCAGCCTTCGAAAGGGGGGAGCCAGTGGTCTAGCTCAACCCTTCTGCAAACTGAGGTCAATCTGGCACCGGAATGAGACTGCAAGACCACGACAGAGGAAGTTCAGTCACTTAGCAGTGCAGCCAGGATGTCATAATGAATAACTATCAATACCATTAACTTCCTTCACTGGATTTAGAAACACACAAAATTGTATTGGCATTTCCAGATAAACGACACCCACCTCTGTCAGCAAGAAACAAGACTAATATGGTTTTAAAACAGCATCATTTTCCGTAAAGAGCAAAAACAGCTCCTGGAAGTTGATGTGCTGAACTTTCTGAATGCTATTTGATTACATCTACAGTCCTGTCTGCTACTACAGGCTTTAAATTTCCATTTATTCCACTGTGGAATAACAGCAGCATCACTTTGAAAACAATTTCAGCATTACCAGTTAAACAAAGCTACAGTGAAACTGAGTTTGGATGTGTGACTAACCTCAGTCACTACAACAGTTCTGGCACAGGGGGAAAAATGGTGAGAGGACAAACAACCCACTATCAGGCTCACATTTCTTGTAATTTGCCTAGTGGCATGCCTATTAAAAGTGCAAAAAGAAAAAAATGTTTTTTTTGCTACTGTGACACAACAAATGTCCCATGTGTGGGACTAAAAGGTTATCTTATTCCCATTCTAGACATTTCTGCCTCTTCTACAAACCCAAACCAAAAAAAAAAAAAAAAAGTATAATAAGAGTCTGAGTTTATATCAGCAGGCCACTGAGTGCCATCCAAGGACACTCCTGCTGTGGATGAACACAGCACACAGATGAATACTGACCCTCTGTGAGACGTGCTTTGCCTCCGGTGGGCTGACACAGGACTGTAGAGCAACCCACACACAGCACGACTGTCTGAGCGTGGCTGAACACCGTCGTGATCTTGTAGCATCCTGCAAAACAAAAACACTGGTTCATACTCCAAAACTCAAAACCCCGCAAATGCTCACTGGTAAATAAACTTCTTAAAACTCAAACCCCGTGTGACCTGTGTGTGTGTGTGTACAGAAAGAGTACCTGGACATTTTACATCCATGAAGTAAGAGTTGGGACTCTGAACAAGACGCTTCTTCTTGTGCCTCCTCTTCTCCTCCTCAGGGGATGGGTGCAACAAGTCTTTTGCGAGCTACAAGATTTAAGTAAAAGAGGAAATAAAACTGGGTAAGCGTTATTCAACTCCTAAAGAGCAATTAAAGAAAATTAAATAACACCGAGTTATCAAACTGGAAAGAAAAAGTGCTGGATCGGGGACCTTTAGCTTTATTATTTACATTAAAAACGCTTCATTTGCCATGTTTTGCTCGTGCTACGTGCACGTTCAGGCTCCAAGATCGGCCTACATTTCTTGGATTAGGTAACCCAACGTGCGCATTTACATCAATCGCGAATTGTTCCCCAAATATTCAAACATCCCCAGTAAAACACGTCGACGGCCACTCTAAAAGACACGAGACAAAGGGAAAATACAGCTCTGAATATTAGGTTTTCGGGGCTGTATCTTCGCTCGTTGAACTGGCTCCATGTTTGCGGTGTGTGCGCAGCCATCTTGTATCACAATGCGCTCGCAAATGCGCCCAAATTGGAACATTTAGTCCCGTCAAACAGTCCAAAAACCGGCTAAAACATCTCAAACCGGCATCGGTCGAATCGCTGATCTCTCGTGTACACGTTGAGCCGCGTGGTGGCTGCCCGACAACCCGTTAAATTATAAAAATGTCATTTCGATGCTGCCTGTGTATACTTACTGGCATGTTGGCGAGGAAGTAGCCGCTGCCGAAAAGGAGGCATTACCGGAAGCGAGAGGCTCATATTGGTGGCTCCTTTGAGCACGAACCGGACGTGACGAAGTTATCAGGATATGGCAGCCATTTATGTGAGGTCGAAACCCCGCCTTGTTTAGTCTTTTGATGTCTTTATTTATTTAAGATTAAAAAAAAATTAACTTTTTAAGTCAGAAATACCCGGCTATAATAACAATAACACCAACACGATAACCTTTGTACGATAACCTTTGTTAGTTTATGTTTTAATTTTCCTCGAGGGCCACCTGGTGGCACCTCCGGGAACCACACCGCTAAAGTGCTTTGTCTTCAGCAATAAGATAAGAATTAATGTGAAGAACTATATAGATGATCGGGAGGCTGGAAAATAAAGAAGTACCAGCTGATAAAGGAACAACTGGAGCAGATGTGGAAGGTAAAGTACAAAAAGCATTAAGAGCTGTTACTGCAAAATTAGAATTTTTACATTTGCTTATATTTATTTTAGGGAAAATAATGAATAGTTTGATGATGGTACTGAAATAGAATATTACTTAATTAAAAAGCTAACTCTGCAGGGTAGTGGTTTACACAGTTTGATCCCAGAAGGCGATACAAATCGCAGCCCCTCTAGGATTACGTCAGGAAGATTATCCAGTGTAAGAATCGGCCTAATCAAACGCATGGAGTAGCCTGCTGTGGTGAGCCCTTGTAAATAAGCGCTAAAAGGAGCTTTCATTCAATTAAATACCAGCACAATAGTGCTATACTCAAGCACTCACTTAACAAAAAAGTGTTTAGGTAAAACAGATTTATTTACTTTCAGTTAGAAACTTTGATCTTTGTCTCGAGACAAATGTCCTCTATCCTGAAGCCATAGTGGTTCAGATACTGGAGAAAAACACCAAAATCCAGGAGACAAACAGTCTGTAGCAGCATCTGTATTACTCAAAGACACTAGCATCTCCCAATGTCCATCCATTTTCTTCCACTTATCCAGTTTGGGGTCACGGAGAGGCTGGAGCATATCTCTGCTCCCACGTGGAAGAAGCAGCGTATTCTCTGGAGAGGTTGCCAGTCTATCACATGACTAACACAGCGAAACATACAACCACTCACGCTCACACCTATAACCAATTAGAATCACCAATTAACCTAATGCGCATGTCTTTGGACTGCAGGAGGAAGCCAGAGTTTCTGAGAGAACCCACACAGACACAAAAGCACACAGAAACGTAACACTTCCTGTGAGGTGACAATGCTAACTACTACTATGCTGCCCAACCTCATGTTTCAAATCTTAACTTAAGCCATTACAGTGAATTTAATATAAGCCTTTGATATAAGTTATTTAGACTCATTCAAAAGTCTGTATCTACCCAACAGAAATATTTCAGGAGGCCTGAAGATTCCTGTGAAATTTTCTATTTACTGAGTGTTGAAAACTTCGCCTGAGTTGGGCTGTAAGGTTACTAAACTAAAACAATTAATGTACGCAGTTCTGATTGGCTGCCCTGTTCACTCATATTATTCTCATTAATTAATTCTGACAAATAATTAAACAGCTGAAATAATTATTATATACTTATACACGTATTTTTATTGTTACAAGACAAAGTGAAGGCCTGTTCTGTCAGCCTCTCTACTCTCCCAGTCCCTCCTCTTCACAGATATTTTTTTCTATTGGATCTAAGTGAGCCATCAGTTCCTTTATCTTCACGTAAAACTCATTATCTGGAGGGAAAATGTTTCTCTGTGAGAGAGAGAGAGAGAGAGAGAGAGAGAGAGAGAGAGAGAGATCAGAAATTATAGCAATTAAATGATGTTCACATTAATCAGCACTTCTTTTTAGGTAAAATGGAATGAAATGGGAACAACTAATGAAAGACTCGGAGTACAATTATGGTCAAAAATGAACAAAAAGCCAGGATGTAATAAAGAAAAACAGACTTTAATAAACGCTGAAACATAATATAATATAATTAATGTGATAAAAGCGGCTGTGAATGATTTTAAAGTCATTTTTTGTCTAAATGTGGTTCATGGGAATTGTGCACAGAAACCCAGAGGGTCTTGGAGCCATATTAATAAAACGCGAAAGCCTTTTTACTTTGCTTTGTTTTTTAGTTTAATATTTAGGAATAAAGTCAAAAAATAAAAAAAAAAGTCTAATTTTTTGTAGCGATCTGCGAGGAAGCGTTCTTTTTGGCATTTTGAGCGTGAGGCGAGCGAGTCGGAGGTGACGTTCACCTTCAAATGCCAACTTTATTCTTGACATTTAAAGTTTATTCACGAAACACAAAGAAAAACATCATCTTCTGATTTATCTGCAAAATGCAACTTTTATATTCAAATGTCACGTTTCATCTCAAAAATGTAAAAAAGCAATAGAAAGGCAAACCCCCCCCCCCCCCCCCCTTTTTTTTTTAATTTTTTCTCCCCCATTTATTT
>VURO01002262.1:27861-46783 GCA_015108175.1 Pelvicachromis taeniatus
CCCACAGCTCACCCAGGAGGTCACAGAAGAACCCAGAATAAGATTAAACATCCACAGGCTTTACATGTCTTAGTTAAGGTCAGAGTTCATGATTCAACAATAAGAAAGAGACTGGGCAAAAATGGCGTCCATGAGACGCCACCATGGCTCGTCTCACATTTACCAAAAAACATCTTGATGATCCCCAAGACCTTTGGGCAAAATATTCTGTGGACTGACAAGACAAAAGCTGAACTTTCTGGACGGCTTGAAAAATAAAGACTTTGGAGAGGCCTAGTCAAAGTCGTGACCTGAATCCGATTGAGATGCTGTGTCATGACCTTACAAAAGCGGTTCATGCTTAAAAACCCTGCAGTGTGGCTGCATTACAACAATTCTGCAAAAAAAAATAAAAATTTAGAGCGCTGTAGACTCATTGCCTGTTATCGCATACGCTTGATTTCCTGATTGCATGTGTGAGTATATGTATATATACACACATTTGGCCTAAAGGTGCACATGAACGTCTTTACCGCCTGCATGTTTGTGCATATCACAGTGTGTATGTTTGTGCTGGACACAGAATCAGTGGAGTGAGAAACAGAAAGCTCACCCAGCCATTTGGCTGCAGTCCTAATTGGCTGCGTGCTGTTGACAGGATGCTGACAGAGCACATCGCTTAGACAGGTACTCTTTTCCTCTCCGTTTCATCTTTGGGGTTTTTTGTAAAGATCTCCTCAGAGGAATTTCCTGCTTTACTCATTTTGAGCTTTAAAAAAAAAGTGAAGTGGTGCCCTTTGACAAGTCACAAAGCTTGTTTTTCCCTTTTTCCCCCCCTATTGTTCTGATAGAGAAAATGGGAATGCAGAAGCTGGAGTTAGTCCAGCCTTAATGAGACTATTCTGTGCTGCTTGTCAGGCCTCGTGGTTTACTGTTTAGTGACCTGGTTGGCCTTTGAGTGTCTGCATATATATGTGTGTGTATATACAGGGATTCCTTTTTGTGTTTAGCATGAGGTATATACACGCATATCGATGCCGCTGCAAATGGCTAATCGGCTTTGCACTTTAAAATGTAGGAAAAGATTTTCCCATCCCAACATCCTGAGCTCACATATGAGTACCACTCGTCATAATGGAATACTTGACTCTTAAGAACACACATGCCCACAAGAGAGCTTTTGATAGACGGCAAAGACCACAGTGAGAACGGAAGAAGGGGAGGGGATATAAGCAACATCTTAAATGAAGCATGTCAAAAGACGGGACAGCTCGCCGCCTCGGGATGCTTTTACCCAACACTTTACTTTGATGGGTCACAATGATAGCACAAGAGGCACTTCTTTCTCACTCTGCCTGTCATTTATGAAATACCTTTACTGAGTCTGAGACCCCTTAAGGTTTCTGTGCACGCTGTGTACATTTTACGTAAGGTTATGTCATACACTGTATTCACTTCAGAGGTGTGACAGTGCTGCATTCAGTCAGGTATGTTCAGAAAGAACACCTCAGCATCATCGTATCTGTCAGTCAAACCTGAAGAATAAAGGAGATGTGCTTTTTGCCATCTTAGTCGTGAAACACCAGCTACGTCAGGTTTGCCCTGTTTTCATTTTCCCCAGCTATTTCCTGCTCTTATATTTTTTGCAGCGTTGGGTTTTTTCTCTTGTGCACATAGTAATAGTTCACCGTTTTTAGTGGTAAAACAGGCTCAGGTCCTTTCGGATCTCTTTTCCACTTTTTCCACTAACCTGAAAGTCAAGTGTGTTTACTTAACAGAAGCCTGCACAAGAATTTCTATATGCGCATGTCTCATGCATGTTTTTTACTCTCCCTCTCAGACCTTTCTAAAAGCACATTTTTTCCCATGTTCGCTTTGTTGCACACCTGCACATCTTTTTAAAAATCTCTGTAAAATACAATGGAAGGCAGTCTGTGACATTTCAACTCAATGACCACTAATAAAGGTAATCTGTTTTTAACATGGGCTAAAGTTTGCTTGTTGCTTCCAACTGTTTCCAGAAGTCTTTCCTTGAAGTTTATTACCTTCCTGCAGCATCAGGTAGCAGCTTAAATACTTCCAGTATACAAGGATGCAGTTCATCTCATTAATGCCCAGCATTCTACCAAGAGCAAAGTGCAGGTTGGAGTTCGGCTCAGTGAGAGTCAGCTGAAAGGTGAGGGGTCAAGAACTCTGTGTAAATAAATATATGTGGTCAGGTAACACATATCACCCTGGAGTTTGCATGGTGTCCCTGTGCCTATGTGGGTTTCCTCCACACAAATCGTCAGCATTACCTCCGCCGCAGAGGTTATGCTTTTGGTAGCGTTTGCATGCATGCGTGTCGTTCTGTCTGTAAACACGATAGCTCATAAATGTTTGAATGAATTCTGAAACTAAAACTCAGTTGGGGTGTTGAGTGGGGTCATTTTAACAATCCATTAACCTTTGGCTTACATCCACCAAGGCCTTCAAGGTCAACTTCAAATACAGAGGGTGAAAGTTGACAAAAAGCCGTATAACTTAGAAACTAATTACCTTAGCAACATATAAATATTTAAAATATCATGTCACATGTGACCTCTGACCTTTTCTTCAAGGTCAGTAGATTAACCTGATAGTCAAATTGATAATAATGCTAAAGGGAGCTATTTAAAACTGTTTCTTACCGCAACTGTTTGTATTGACAACATATAAGCATATAGGAAATAATATAGGGGGATTCTAATGTCCCTTTTACCTCTGACCTCTTCTTCAAGGTCAAATAAGATCAAACTTTCATTAAATGGCTTTTATCTTTAAAATTGTGCTTCTTGTTTAATATCTGATTTTGAGCCATGAGGTCATTTCTGCTGTGCCACATGCAGAAATGTGCCAGGCGTTTTAGTTTTTTTGCTGCATATTTTACAGATGTTTCACCAAGATTTGTAACAGGTTTGCTATCAAAGACAAAGAAATACCAACTACACATTAACTACACAGTCAAGAGATTAGTTAAAGAAGACGACTGGTGTATACTGAAAAAAATGACTTCCCCTGCTTTTAAATAACGTTTTGTCATGATCATAATCAACAATGTGGCTTATGGCCTCAGAATTATTGTTAATTGCGTACTTCTTTCAGGGAATGTTCTAGAAAAAGCAGGCGACTAATGCGTAAGGCCCATGGGAGCGTCTGCTTTGAGAGGAGCTGAAGCGTTCTTAATTCCCTTAAACTGGAGGGAGAGTTTAAAAGGTGAAACTGCTGTTTGCCTGAGTGCAGGAAGGAAGGCCGACACATTTCAGAGCCATCAGGGGATGACCCCGCATTTTAAAGTTCAGTCTCTTCTATGTGTTATACGTTACATCACCTTCTTCGCGCTGTACGTTTTTGTTGTTGTTGTTGGGTTTTTTTCCCTTTTCCAAAATTATCTTTGTGTTCCTAACAATTTACTGACTCAGCAGTAACAGCAGTAATAACAGAGTAGCTCACAGATTGAGAGGTTTAATTCTCGAGTCTTTATTTTTTTCTGCTTCAGATGAGTCACTGACTGACTGACAGGATGACTTGGCGACAAAATGACTTAGAGGACACAGGATGGTCCAAAGTTCAACACACTCAGAGTGCTGAGAGCACACCTCCTGTTACTATATAGAGCTTTTTAAAATATTCAGTGGATGTTCCAATTTTAATCAAGCTCCGTCACCGGAACTGTTAAAACCAAGTGAGCTAATAACATGTGGCACCTGTGATCCCCGAGCAGCGTTTTTGTGATTTTCAAATACATTTGTACCATTCTTCATTGTGCCATCTTCTCATATTACTACAATATAAATAGTATTAAGCTAATGAGGTTAAATACGTGGATTCATAATGTCTTCCTTACACTGTAATTCTGGGAAGACATTTGGGGTTGACCACAAGTGCATTAACAAAGATTGGTGCCAAAGAGGGTATTACCATGTATTTCTCCCCTAAGGGAAATTATTTCAAGTGGCTTGTACCAAAACATGTGGCCTACATGTGACTACAGATATGCAGTGGAGGAGAGCAATGGCTTGTAATCACACTGCTCATGTTAGAATCCGCCCTTTTTGCATATTTCCTAGAGGCTGTGGCCTTAGTTGCCCTTACTCTGGTCACTATTTGTGGCTGGGCTTTTATATAAGACCGTACTTATGATTTTATTATCTGACATTCACAATTAGGTCATCAGTTGAGAAACCCCACATATTCAAATCCGAGTCCCAAAAGCAAGAGGAGGAACTGTAATATTTTACACAGTGGCTCAGATATCAAAGCAGTGGGTGATGGTGTGATGAAGTCAGTTAGTGAGATCCACAACTTTAGTCCAAAACGAAATATCATTTTAGTTTTAGAGTTTAGTTTGCACCATATTACTTCAACACAGTCTGAACTTTGTGTTGTAGTCTATCATGGTAGATTTGTAGAACATTGGCAGAGTGTTTGGGATGATTGTCATGCTGCAAAATGAAGCTGTTACCAATCAAACATCTTCCAGATGGTATTGCATGGTGGATCAAATCAGACTATAATTTTCTGTGTTTATATTTCCATCAATTTTAGCAAAGTCCCCACCACGGCGGATTGAAATGCAACCCCAAACATTGACATAGCCTCCACCTTTACCTCCACCACAGTTTCCTCCTCCATTTCTTTCCTTAACAACACAGTCACCCTTCCACTGAGACCATTTCTGCAGGTGGATCAAATGAAGGACCAGATGCATCTCTCAGGTCCTCTGTCAGGTCTTTGCTGGATTTTTTCTATTTTTTAAGAACATGACTTTTTACTGTTCATCAGCTGTTGATAGCTTTTTCTTCTTTTGTCCAGTTTCCTCAACTTTTTGTAATGATACACTGCGCGCCATGGCAAAATATACTAGCTGTTCCACTAAAAGTTCTTTGGGAGTCACCTCGCTAATGCAAAAATACTACTCTATGCCTGTCAAACTGTGTTATCTATGGTATTTTCCATAAATTGATTTAAAGAAACATTTGGTAACAAATATTTGTACTTGTCAAAGCTGTCTGTATTGTGTGCTTAAACGATCCATAGGTCAATACTAGATGGCTTAACAAACAAAAATGTTCCTCTGAAAATGGTCAGGTATAACTACACTGAAAATGAGGGAAGAAGCAGCCAGTGTCTGAAGAAAAACATTGAAACTCCTCCAAAAAGCCTGGAAAACTATTGCTCAAGACCACTTTACAACATGACATGAAAGTCTGTCTGCTTGGAAGCAAAATATAAAACAAATAAATAGTGGATGAAGACCTTTGCTCTTAGCGTATGTTCATGATTCTCAAAGACAGGAATCCTACTGAGTTTGACGTTAGGGTGTTGAGGTGTTATTTGAAGACTAAGCAAACAGTTTTGTGGGACTTTGATCTTCTGCCTTGTCATCATTTTTCCAATTCACCTGAGATGTTAGTGACACCGTGATGAGCCTCAGCTGTACTTGTAGCCCTTAGCATATTAACATATTAAGCTAGAATGAGCTTGCCGGACAGAATTTCTAGGCATAGCCATGTGGCAGAAGGCTTTAACTTGGGTGGTCTCAGAATCTCATCTTTGCTTTTCACAGATGATGTGGTTCTGTTGGTTTGGGTGGGAATGAGAATCAGCACTTCCAAATCCGAGAGCATGGTCCTTAGCTGAAAAAGGGTGGATTGCCCACTCCGGGTCAGCGACAAGTTCTTGCCCCAAGTGGAAGAGTTTAAGCATCTCAGGGTCTTGTTTACGAGTGACGGGAGAAGGGAGCGGGAGATCAACAGACGGATCAGTGCTGCGGCTGCAGTAATGCGGACGCTGCATCGGTCTGTTGTGGTGAAGAGAGAGCTGAGTGTAAAAGCAAAGCTCTCAATTTACCAGTCAATCTACGTCCTTACCCTCACCTATGGTCACGAGCTGTGGGTAGTGACCGAAAGAACGAGATCGCTGATACAAGCAGCGGAAATGGGCTTCCTCAGAAGGGTGGCTGGACTCTCCCTTAGAGATAGGGTGAGAAGTTCAGCCATCCGGGAGGAGCTCAGAGTAGAGCCGCTACTCCTTCACATTGAAAGGAGCCAGTTGAGGTGGTTCGGGCATCTGACAAGGTGAGGTGTTCCAGGCATGTCCCACCGGGAGGAGGCCCCGGGGCAGACCCCGGACACGCTGGAGAGATGATATCTCTCGGCTGGCCTGGGAACGCCTTGGTGTTCCCCCGGACAAGCTGGAGGAGGTGGCTGGGGAGAGGGAGGTCTGGGCTTCTCTGCTTGGGCTGCTGCCCCCGCGACCCGGCCCCGGATAAGCGGAAGAGGATGGATGGATGGATGGATGGATGGATGGATGGATGGATGGATGATAAGGAAGGATTTTCTGCTCATGTGAACGACCTGTGTTCACCCAAAGAAGCATTAATGAGAGAGAAACTGGGGGGAAAATAATAGCAACATAAAGGTGTTTTGTTAATGGATGTATAGTTTGGTAGTTTACTGCAAAAGGAACCTTTTTTAAAACTTGTGATTCTCTGTCACCAGAAACCTTGAAAAATATCAGCACTATTCTCTTGTAGCACTGATGGGTGAGGAGTCAGACTTTTACATAGTTGGATCTGATAGCCTTCAGGTTACGGGAGCTGCCTAAGTTACCATGGTGATACACACAGAGTGAAAAGTGAGTCACTGCAGTGAGACCACAAAGCCAGCCAGGGTTAAGCCCAAAGTTAGTTTGCTAGCCACTAATCCTGCCTCGTGGGACATAACCCAGAAACAGAGGCGACAAAAAGTCAGAGAGCAACATCAGCCGCTGAGGTGAGAGAGAAAGCAAGGACGGCTGAGGGAGGGAACACAAGGATTTAAGTCGTATCAGTGACATGAGGTGAAGATAATCCTATAAGTTCAGGGGCCAGAAATGTTTCACTGTGGAAAAAAAATAAAAATACTGAGATGTTGGAACAGAGACACGAACAAAAGCTGATTATCCACAAGCGAGGAAAAAAAAATCAATGAATATTTTTAAAGATAAGCAGTCGGAACAGCTGCGACAACAATAACAGGTCTCCCCTTTTTTCACCCCACCTCTAGGCCAAAGTCACTGACAGGTGGGAACAAATGCACTTTTTCATTATGTTGATGAAGCTTTTATGCTGATAGTTAGATAAAGGGATTGAACATATGTCCATCCATTAAATGTGACTGTAACCAGGAGCCACTCAGTTTATACTTATAAGATAAAGAAGAAGGGGGGGGGGGGGATGTTAAAAAATCAAATAAGCCTACAGGTATACTTTTCATATTTGTATAATACAATAAGTGTAGAAATGACAGGTTGTGGGTGTTTGAGAATTCTGTCTGGGCACACTGACTTACTGGCAATGTCACAGTCTCTAACTATGCTTTTTAATGGATACAAAAAGAGCTCCTGCGTGTTCTGAGGATGATTGGCCACTTGCAGTCCACCTTGGCATTATTAGCAGCCAACGTGGGCACAAGTTTATGGGTCAATGCCATCTCATCATTCACCCGGCGAGCGACTGCCGGCCAGGTGGGCTTCCAGAATGGCTACGGGCCAGAAAATTAGTTTTGATGTGAAAAAATATGAGCACCTGCCAAATTAATTCAGGCAGTGTTTCTGATTAACAGCTTTAAAAAAAAAAAAAAAAACTCCAAAGATATATTACACTGTCATATATGGATGGGAAATATATTACCGTGGCTTGAAATCACAATTTATTCTCAATCTCAAATACTGGACAGGGCGCTGCAGGGGCTGCAGTACAAACCAGGGCTGTAATGTAAGACTCACAAAGTCAAAGTGTTTGTGAGCGTGCTGCTGGTTGTGCTGAGGGTAAGGGTGGTGGTGATGGTGGTGGTGGAGGAGGAGGGGGTCCAAACCTTATAATACAGTCCCTCTCCCCAGCCCCCTGCACAATTTTCACGGAGGCTGGGTTTCATCAGTTTTTGTATTTTAGACCTATTGATTATCTGCTGTGAAGCGGGGGGGCACAGTGACAAAACCTCAGCAGGAGTTCTCCATCTGCAATGGACCATGTGCCAAAAACAGGCTCCCTCCTTCACTCACACACACACACACACACACCCACACACACAAAGAGGGGGGAGAGGGAGATTTGCTCTCCTGCGTTATTGGTTCCCAGGTTATGAAACTGAGATATGGGGATATGTTCGCTAATAAAAGCACTGAGAGGCTGATATTGGTTCTTTTATAGGATTATCCCATCACCCAAACACACCTTGATCTTAACACACATGTAACATCTTTGCCCGTTTCCTGACGTCCTTGGGAGAAAAATCTCAATCCCAGGTTAATACTGGCAGCTCTATATTTAGGTGTAGGCCATTTCTGGCATCTGTGCCTCATCTGAAGGTTGAAGTCGGTTTGCTGATCACTGCCCCCCTTCCCAATCGATTCTCATTTCTCTGACCTTTTGAGTCTCGCCTGGGAGGACAGCAGCGAGATCTGGGGGACAAACAGGAAGACGAAGCGCAGTGCAGAGAGTTCCACCTGGTGGCGGGAAGAGACAACGGTCGCGCCCAAACGTCACTGTCGTAAAAACAACACCGCGAGGCTGCAGCGCTTGACGGCACGTTGTGATTTGAAGTTTTGACATGGCTTCCTCGTTGCTTTGTAGCGAAACACAAAGCAGGTAGAGAAAAAGCAAAAGGAGAGCGTGAAATGAGAGAAATGTACTCACCAGTGCATCGATAATGTACTTGGCTGTTGTGCGTGTTTGGACGGCAGCCTGTTGTTGGTCCTTGAGTCGTGAATGTTGTGTTTTTGTTCTCATTTCAGAGTGAGTTCAGTACTAAACAGAGATGTTAAGCAGTATGGAAAGAAGTACATGTTTGACTGCAATGAGGAGACATGCTGGAACTCAGACCAGGTAAATATAAATATAGCAGTGTACCTGTTCCTCACTTAAACTTCTTGTTTAGCCTGTTACCAGAAACCTAATGAAAGGTCAGTAGTCTGCCCTTTAGTTTTGAGTTGCTGGGAGACTGTATAAGATGTAGATAAAAACAAAATGCAATGATTTGCAAAGCAAAGAAAAGTAACACTCACCTTCAACATGCTCAGAACTTTAAGATTTTACTGATCACTTTTCAAGCTTGTCTGTCCCCAAGCTACATAGCACAGCTACTGACCCCATATAAGCCTGCTCACAGCCTTTGATCCTCAGGTTGGGCCCTTTAGGCTGCTTTGAAAATTAAAATTGAAATCGACTGTTGTGACAGTTTTTTGCCACATCTCCACTTTAGAATGACCTGCCTGTTGAAACTTATGTTTATAGACTTGTTTTTAAGTGATTCCATAATCAGTTTTATCTCTGATCTTTCCTACATTTTATTCCTTTAATGTTAATGTGTGTGTGTTTCTGAGTGTATTTGTTATTTTAATGTCTGTCTACCCTTTGAGTTTTATCATTATAATAATGTTATTATCATTATTAAGAAGGCGGAAGAGCTCAGATCGTTTTAACAAAGAGGCCAAAACATTTTAGCAGATCTGAAACTCACTAACAAGTTTAATTTGCAGCAACAGATGGCTCAGCTATTCTCCATTCTAGATGACAAACAATACTACATGATCTACACAATGCATAATACTGGGTAAAATTCTTAAGCAATCCCCATATCCTCATATGTTGCTTGAAAAATGGGGGTAAAAGGTGCAGGGATTTATTGAAACATCTCCAAACATACATGGAGATCATTGTCATGCTGAGAAATGCAGGCTGGATCAAAATCTGATGGTACTTTTCTGTATTCATAATTCCATCAAGTTTAACAAGATCCCAAAACCACTGTCAGGATTGCACACAGCATAGATGAGTGTATACACTCACTGTTGTAACTCTCTGCTGACCTTCTTTGTACATTTTAAATTCATTGCTTAATAACACCTGTTGCCAAGGAATGATTTTTTTTTTTGTCTTTCTGCTGTGACTTCAGCGAAAAACAGATGGGTCTCTTAGGCCCTGGGGCAGGTCTTTGCTGGATTTTTTTGCTATTGAAGATTTGATTGTCAGATACTTTTGACCTGCCATAGATAGCTCTTTAGGTCCGCGGCTTCTTGTTTTGGTATTATCCTGGTATTTAAATCCTAGTAGAAGTTGTCCCTTAAGAGGTGGTCATTGACCCATTATTAATTATGCGCATCATCACATGAACAAGGTGTGAAAAAAAAAGGCATGGGTCATTACCAACAGAGGTTTTGAGTGAAACCACTGTGAGACCTTGCCCCACCCTTTCATGTGAACTATTGAGGTCACCTTGTGTGTGGGTACTGATGTGCCTGAGAGGGGATCTCAAGGCTATATTGCACATCACTGATAGTTGGTGTCATAAGTCACCACCTCTGTTTAGTGATGGGTTCTTTACACTGGACATAGATGGGCTTGTGTACTCATTCAAATATAATATGAATATAAACTAAGTTGTATATATAATTTTTGAAATAACATAAAAGAATTATAATAATTTTAATAAAAAATTAAAAAGAACATAAAATTAAATTTAAAAACATTTAAACATTTTATAATATAAAATAATAATGCAACAATCTAAAATATATTAAAAAATTAAATATAAATTTTTTTATAATAATAATAATTATAGTAAAAATATAATAGAATTATGTCCCCCAAACATGCACTATGAAACATGTCGGAACCTTTTTTGTGTTGACTGTCGTGTCTATTTTATTTATAGCTTAAAGCTCATTTAAACAGCAGAAAGTGACCTAAAGTGTTTTAGAGACGGACACATTTACATTCCAGGTCTCCAAAATCCCAACTTCAAAATACATGAAAAGCTGAAGAGTGTGTTTTATTATGTTAACTCATTGTTGTGGTAAGCAAAAATCTCAGTGATTTAGTGAGCATTAAATCACTCAGCACATTTAACATAATTACAAAATGATCATTTTTATCTCGACTTTTGATTAATTTCCCAAATTACCATGTTCTTATTTTTCTTATTTAAGCGCTTTTGTCTATTAAATAATGAAAAATGCCCACTTTGTCAGTACATGTTGTGTTTTTTATTGCCAGTATAAGCCCAAAACATATCAATGTTGAATTTATAGTAGAAAATTAACACAACTCTTGATAATCTAATCTATATTTGATGTATCAGTTAAAGGATTTGTATGTGTATGTGCTATTAATTTATGCAGCTTATGATTGTACTTCTGTCCTTCTTGGCCAGGACATGCTTGTAAAAGAGATTTCAAATCTCAAGTTATTTTTTTCCTGTTTAAAGATTATTAATAATTAGAAATAACAATAATCTGCTTACATGTACATCATCTTGGACCCCAGGAAGGATAGCTGTTGCTGTGGCCACAGTTAATGGGTTAAAGAATGACTATAAGTTCCCATATTCTTGGCGAGAGAGACAGTTATTCTCGGCATCCTGTTTTTCCACACAGTGGATGGTATGCTGTACACATCTCAGTGTCATTATGAGTATTATTTGTCTGACAGGGTGAATGTCAGTGGGTGTCCCTGGAGTTTCCCAACTCTGTCAGAGTGTCAGAGTTAAAGGTCCAATTCCAGGGAGGGTTCTCAGCAAAAACGTGCAGACTGGAAGGTAAATCCTGAAGATAATATCACAAAAATGACTCTCTGATTAAAATATTTCACTTCTTATTCAAGCGTTTCCAAATGCAGGAATAATGAGATAATGTAAATTACTTTTCCACTTGTGCTTTCTGCAGGTTGCCGAAAAGATAAAGACTTCACAGTGCTCAGCCGTTTTTACCCAGAGGATAACAACTCTCTTCAGATATCCTTTTTCGCACTATACACAATTTTCACGAGGTGATCTGATTGGGTATGGGGCTTCTGCGGCACAAATTAGACCAATCTTTTCCTTAAATTAACAGTAAAGTGGGGAGCTTTTTTTTTTTTCTATACAGCAAATTATTATTTACTGCTGAAGTAGCTATAAATGTTATATTTAACTATTTAATTTGTGCAAAAAATATTGTTCAGAGCCACTAATGATGCTGTAGGCCATAAAAAATAATTTCAAAAAATTCATTAAATGTAATTCTGTTATAATACATTAGGTCTTGGTGCACGACAGCTCAAAGCTGTACCTGTCACTAGAGGAGCACAGTGCGTTTCCTGCTTCATAAAAAGCATCAGACAATATTTTCCTGCACATGCTTTTGGTCATTACCACGCTTATCTTGTTCTTAACTCCACACCCACAGCTTTCCCATACAGGAGGCCCCTGTAGTGGACAAAGTAAAAATAATGTTTGAGAATAGTGCTGACTTTTTTGGGAGAATTATTGTTTATTCCTTGGACGTCCTGGGGGAAACAGCCTCCTGACCATTTTTCAGTCCTCTCATGAGAGAGAGGAAGTGACCCTTGAGTGAAAGTACAGGATGTAAGATGGTGTGGTGGCACTTGGGAAGCATGTCATCTGTGTTGCCACCTCATGAACTCATGTGAATGTGGCCTTTTTTGGTATGAACGCGTCAATGACCTGTCATACAGTGACCCTTTGCACACTTTGATTGTGCACTTGTAATCTGCTTTTTATACCTGTACTGTACCTTCAACATTAAAGAGCAATTCCAGTATGAAAATAATTTATTAGAAATTATTTTTTTTTTGGTCATTCTTCAGCCAAACAAAATAATTCAGCTGCAAAACTGTCACATTTTTGTCCTTGTTTGTACAACGTTTTGAACATTGCAATGCATATAAATGGAATAAGCAGGTTAAACGTCGCAGTTTAACTGATAAATGTTTGTGTATGCAGTGATCCGTTATGACCTTAGCTTCTGGTAGACATTTTTGTCATATCTTCATGATGAAATCCAGTGTAGGTGCAAGGGATCAGCTGACTGTCACACTGGCAACTCCATTAATGTATTTTAATAAGTGTCATGTTGGTGGCTTGTAGAGTTTCAGGATGTGGTCCTCCAACACTTTCTGAACTATAGGAGAAAGGAAGTAAAAATGTTGCCCAACAAGGGACAACATGGTCGAAAATTAGCGATAGCTATAAACTGTACATCAGCTTCATGTTTTATACTCGCACGATGTTAAACTGCACTGTCCCTTTTTAAATAAATAAAGGATAAACATACCTTAGCAATACATTTTTACCTTAGTTTATCAAAAAAACAAACAAAGAAAGAAAATGTGCATCGTATACCTACTTTTCTTATGCCCAAGGGCAACTGCCAGTGCCATTGGACTGTACCCAGAGTCAGACTCTATGGTCATATCTGCTCCTCTGGCTGAAAGAGCAATAAGAAATTAATGACACAACTAGGGAAATGCACATTTCTCTTATAAGAAGCATTGTGTGAATGCTTCTTGTAAGCATTCACACAATTAAAGAAATGTATAGAATGTATAATGACTTAGAGACATGCACTGTACCTAGCAATGCTTCTACACATTTGATATGGTTCCCTCGTACAGCATAAAGAAGAGGAGTCCCACCATTCTGAGAATAAAATACAGTGTGCAGTATATGTTCAAAATATAGTCATAGCGTTTGTATTTAGATTTCTTGTTCCTTGAAAATTATGGATGTTATGATGGAAAGTCACAAATTGATAACTCTACCCAGTCATAAGTGTTAATGTCCACTCCATGTCTGAGGAGGGATTCGACGATGTCCACATATCCTCCAGAGCTGGCCAGTGTCAGGGCGCTTTCTCGTTCCCTCGCGATCGTTTTGGGGTCTGCACCCTAGAAGAAAAAATGCAGCAACAATGAAGCATGATACTATTTCTTCTTTTGGCTGTTCCCTTTAAGGGATGCAGTAGCAGATCATCTGCTTCAATGTTAACCTATCCCTAATAACCATTCTTCTGCACCTCCTCTGAGGTGGTCGTCTTTTCCTCCTGACTGGCAGCTCCATATTCAACATTGTCCGTCCAATACATCCACTATCCCTCTGCACGTGTCCAAACCATCTCAGTCTTCAAACTATTTAATTTAGTCTTTAAACAAAGTTAGAGAGGAAATTCATTTTGAGATTTGAAAAGATGATTTTTTATACTAATATTAAAGGTGCATTTTGTTGTTTAATGTGGAGCACATTTTTTGTTTGTTTGTTTTTGTAACCACAGTGATCATTTAGATGCTGGTCACATGAATATGAGCAGTGAGACAGAGTTATTAGGAACCCGTTGACCCGTTGAAAGCAACAGAGAGGGAAGGTGAAAGGATCACCTTATTTTTGTTAACACTTTTTGTCATCAATATGATGACATGGCTTGCATGTCTTTGGCCTGGGAAGGAATCTGGAGCACCCAGAGAAAACCCACGCAGGCACATGGAAAATATGCAAACGCCATGCAAAGATACTCCAGGACCCTCTTGCTGTGAAGCAACAGCGCTAACCACCGCACCATCGGGCCACCCAGCTGCCCTTCAGTAACTTGTAACTTGTGTGTTCTTAAGTAACTATGCACATGCTTTATTTCTAACCTTTTCTAAGAGAAAGTCCACCATTGCTTTTTCTCCAAACGCTGCTGCCCACATGAGGGGTGTAAAGCCTCGCTCATCCTGTCTGCTGAGCAATGAGCTGTCTGTGAGACAAGAAAAGTAAAAAGTATTGGAGCCCTTTGGTAGGATATTTGTTCAGTTTTATACTGGTAATAAATAAAGCTGCATGTTAGAGATTTCTCACCTTTGCTCAGGTGTGCAGCTACTTGTGAAACCTCACCTTGAGCTGCCAGCTGATGTATGGACAGAGCTAATGGGGGTAGAAAAAATCTCAATAAATCAACAATGTGAAAAAATAATACTAAAATAAATACAAATATTTCCCTAACACCTGAATATTTTTACCATAACTTACAGTCTAATGTTGCCGGACGTACTGTAACCTCATTCCCACGCTGTTTGTTGGTGAGAGTGGTGGAGTGTTTGAACAAATCATCATCCACCTCCATGCTCTCTAGAGACATAATCAGATGAACCACAGCCATGTGAGTGGAAGCAAGACATTTACCTTTCAACTGGTTATAGCAAGAACCTAGAAATCAGGTAAATTCAGCCGTTACACAGAGCAGGATAAAATACCATTGCCTTTTTCATCTCCTGATAGCGAGGGAGATGCATTAGCGTTAGATGGCTGAACACGTTGGCCATCTGCAGCCTCATCATCACCTCTGCCCTCCATGATCACTGCAATCAAAACAAATAATCCGGTTTGGCCATGCAGAAAAAGTTGTTTGAAAATAGTCCGTTCGTAAAGCCACTCACCACATTTAGCCTTCCAGTCTAATTGCGCTAACTTCCTTTAGGGAAAACTGAAAGTAAATAAGTTCATATCACATAATGGATCCTGCTAGTCTTCGATGTGTTCCGATAGTACACTAGCCGTCGTTCAGCTGATTAGCTACTTAATAATCCAGTTATTTTCCAAACAGGCACTGAAAATGCGTTTGATTCAGCCCGTGTAACGTAACACCGCATCTGGCACTATTTCAAGGGAGAAATGTTTTCTTTATTTTTTGACAGCCCATATTTCTATCCGGAATTTTGTCGTGTGACACACTACAACAATAATACGGAAGAGGTGGGAATCAGGTGACACCACTCACGTACAGCTGCAGTGTTGTTCTGACAGTATAAAACAGACTGCATTATGGAGGACCAGGAGATGCAACTGAAAGTCAGAAGAGGTAAAAATAAATAAATAAATAAATTAGCAAAAAAGAAACTCGCGTGTAGCATAGCTCATTGTTGCCTTGTTCTACTGCTGCCCCTTGAAGCTGTTAGCTTCACCTAGCCACTAAGATAATGCTTTGCCAGTATAGCGTCGCTGTTTTCATCTGTTTTGTTTTAGCTTTCTAACACAGGTCATGTATTTTATGCACTTGTCTTACACTACAGTGACTGACAAGTTCACGGAGAGCATGTACGTCCTGGCTAACGAGCCGTCGGTGGCTCTCTACAGGCTGCAGGAGCACGTCAGGCGGTCGCTGCCAGAACTAGTCCAGCACAAGGTATCGTTTATCCTCTCGGTGACTTCGCATTAACTCCGCTTGTAATACATGTAAGTCAATGAAGGGAAAACGACCTCTGCAAGGAAACGTGATGTTTGGAAACGAGCGGCAGTCTTTACTGAAAACCTAACTGATGACGTCAACAGATCAGATCGGTGTTTCCGTTCATTTCTCAGGAAGAAGAAATTATGCCATTTGTATTTAGTCAGTAAAGGTTGAATAATACCCGATTTTTAAAGGTGATTTTGAAGCTTCTTCTTTGGGATAGCTGATGAAGAAAGCATTTCACAATGATTTGCATTAGAAAATATATTGTCCTATAAATAACAAATTAAAGAATATTTTCATATATAAGTACCAGTAAAGCTGCAAATAGTAAAGGTAGTGAAGGTGGATGAGTGTAAATACCTCGAGTCAACTATCCACAGTGCACAACATAGTTATATAGGGGGTTGAGATGAGAGTTGTGGATGATTTGTGGCAGAATAGGAGCAAGAGTGAAAGGGTACTGAGTCCTGCTATGTTGTGTGGTTTAGATACAGTGGCAGTGACAAAAAGGCAGGATGCCAAGTTGAAGATATTAAGATTTTTACTGAAAGTGTCCAAGATGGAGAGGATTAGAAATGAGTAGATCAGAGAAACAACTCAGGTTGAGCAATTCAGGAAGCACGGTTGAGATGGCTTGTATGTGTGTAGAGGATAGAGAGTGAATATGCTGAACAAAGGGTAATGAATATGGAAAGGAGTAGAGGAAAGAAAGAGGAAGACCTCAGAGAAAGTTTATGGCTGTAGTGAAGGAGGACATGCAGGAGGTTGGTGTGATAGAGGAGGATGCTAGTGGTAGGGTGCAATGGAGGCAGGTGATGAGCTATGCCAACCTCTTAAGGGAGAAGCTGTAAGAAAAGAAAATTATACATCAAAAGACGGTGTTATTTCATTGATATGATTTTATTATAATAACATAATAATCCAAATAAAGTATTTTAAATCAAGGTGAACCTTTAAAATACACTATGTACATTTTTGGCCTTGGTGTTGCTGTGTTGTGTGCGATCAGAAATGTCTTTTCATTTCAATACAGTTAAAAACAAGCACTGTGTCTAATTCTCCTTTTATTCATGACTTAGATACATACTTAGATTCATGGGGAAAAAAATGTAACTGACATTGCATCAGTCAAAAAAAGCGTAACATATATTTATTGCTATTTTGTGTTGTTGGTAAAAACATATCCTTTGTTCTGCTCTTTTTCCCGGAAAGACGTGTTGATGATATAAACAGTTTCGCGTAATGTTTCGACGTATTCTCAATAATCCAAGTGAGAAAATCCCAGAGAGCCGACAGAACCAACTTTCTGGGAGTTTACTGTAATGAAACGCAAACCTCACGAGTGTCATGTCATTACTCGCTCGCACCCTCTCTCTCTCTCTCTCTACTGAATTTTTAATGGGTTTCATTTCTCGCACAGACAGATATGCAGAGCTGGGAGGAACAAAGTCAAGGAGCCATCTACACTGTAGAGTACGCATGCAGGTGAGATGACACATATTTAAAAGCTTTGATATAAGTAGCTCACCATCCACCTGCCCTGACTGTTAACACTTGTATTGATCTGCTGGCTTTTGCAGTGCCGTGAAGAGCATGAACAACAGCAGCTTATATTTCAAAAACATTGACAGTCTTCTCCGTGAAGCCATCAGCATGAAGGAACAGATAAATAATTCTCAAGGGCGCAGGTAGGAGGCGGCAGTGAATGTGTTCACCGAGACATGGCGGTGAAAAAAACTCTACGTTGTTTTGATCACACTGAACGCTACAAAGTGGATTTAATCTTCTCGTTAGTAGCAGTTTTCCCTCTCACCATTTAGTTGTGCTTGACCTCTAGAAACATGGTATATGTACCTAACCTGAATCTTTTAAATTCAGAAACTTTCATTCAAATGCAGAGCCTGTAAGGGACATGAAAGTTTGACTAGTTATGACGGCCAAAAGTGTGTATGATCATCTTTATCACTCAAGTATCTGGGTAATCTAACAAAGTTATTTTCATTGTCTTATGCTTATATCAGTATGCACTTCTCACATTTTTTAAAATGAGAGATAGTCACTGGACAATTATGTTATCTTTGCTTAATGTAAACACGTAAAGCCAGAGAAATTATAGGATATTAAATTTTTGTTAAGCTCTCCAGCATTCCTAAGGCTATAAAAGATAGACTTGCGGGTCTTTTATATGTTCACATTTTTAGTCCCTCAATATCTCAAAGATGATTCTTTTTACGTGTTTGGGGCGACCACGGCTCTGGTGGTAGAGCTGGTGTCGGACGATTAGCTACCAATTGGAAAAGGTGGTGGATCCATCCACGGCTCCTACAGTGTGTTAGTTTAAAGTATAAATAAAAGCACTGTTTGAATATGTTTGTTGTTGGATGGATGAGACGGAGTAGGAAGCACTTTCAGTGTTCAAATTGAGCTGTAAGGTGCTATCCAAGTGCCAATCCATTTACCATTTACATTATTTCTTAGCACTACATCATACCGTTCATCATTTGTTTGTTTTATTTATTTTATTGTATCCTTCATCTAATGTATCATTTAATATATTGCTTTTCATTAAAGTTTGTTTCTCCTGTAACTTCAAATTAGCAATCCAGTCCTTTCAGAATACTTTGTAGTTACTCGGAGCGTCATATTTTCTGTTTGATTTGTCTGTGTTCTTTGTTTTATTTTATTTTCCACCTTTTTTCCCCTCCCACACTGACACCTGCATGCAGCGTAAATGATGCGAGTCCCTGTCCCAGCCCCATTGTCACTGCTCCACATGCCCCATCCACTTCCTCATGACAGACAGACGTGTCCAAGGTTAGTAGTTCCTCCAGACGTTACATTATTAGAAGTATCTGAAATTAGCAAAATTAGCTTTGAAGATAACAGGCTTGCGCGTTCA
>VURO01002263.1:0-12741 GCA_015108175.1 Pelvicachromis taeniatus
CCGACTATTATGACAAGTTTGCGCTAAAATATGTACTGTGCTTTCAATAACATATACGTGGTATTAAAATACACAAAATGTTTTCATTTAAAGCACATTTTATATAAAACCAATTTACAAGTAGGCCGCCATTGTTATTTACTTCTCAATGCACTCTGGGTAGTGACATCATCCGGCTGCACCGCAACAAGTTTACAGTTAGCGGTGCACTGGAAATGGCTTCTGTTCAGCCTTTCCAGTTTGAACCAGAGCAAAACGAGAGAGAGGATGACGATGGTCAACCGGGACTTAGTTTAGATGAAGATGCAAATTTCCTCCAGCTTAACGATGGGAAAACAGAAGTCCTCATATGTGCTCCAGACAGATTTCTATCACAGATATTGAAAGCCCTGGGTCCCCTTGCAGTGTATGTGAAATCCTCCATTAGGAATTTAGGTGTCACCTTGGACTCTACTTTTACTTTGGGTGGTCATGTAAATTCTCTGGTTCGGTCTTGTTTCTATCATTTGAGAAATGTGGCTAAGTTAAGACCAATTTTATCTCATTCTGAGCTGGAGACAGCTATACATGCATTTATTTCCTCACGCTTGGACTACTGTAACTCACTGTTTATGTGTCTGAGTAAAGGTTCTTTAGATCGTCTGCAGGTTGTCCAAAACGCCGCGGCGAGGCTTTTAACTAAATCCTCTACGTTTTGTCACGTGACACCATTGCTATCACAGCTGCACTGGCTTCCGGTTGAATCTAGAGTACATTTCAAGATACTGGTTTTGACTTTTAGAGCTTTACATGGACTGGCACCAGCTTATATTGTTGATCTGCTTCAGCCCTATGTCCCCAGCAGGTCTCTCAGGTCATTGGACCTAGGATTACTTGCTTTAAAACGGACTAAATTGAGAACTAAGGGTGACAGAGCTTTTGCCACTGTGGCCCCTAGGCTGTGGAACTCTCTCCCTCAAACCTTACGAACTCTGGATTCGGTTGTTGTTTTCAAAAAACAACTCAAAACGTACCTTTTTAAGATTGCTTTTAATTAATTTTCTGTCTGGTTTTTTTATATATTGTTTCTGTTTTAATTGTGATTATTGGTTATTATATGTACAGCACTTTGTGACTGTGTCTTGAAAAGTGCTATATAAATAAAATTTTATTTATTTATTTATTTATTTATCCTCCTCAACGTCAAGGCAAAGGAGTGTAAGGTTAATTTCAAGTTTATCTAAGATTGAAGCAGCAATAAAAGAAGAAAAATCCCAACCTAAACAAACCCCATAGAATTAGATCATTAAAATATTGCTTTATTATAGTATTTTTTATTTAAAAGAAAAAGTATATGTGTCTTAGAATACTGAAGAGCGTAAATAAGCAGCTCCACTAGGGGGTGTCTTTGCTGGGCCGATTTTGTCCCCCGGGCCTTATATTTGACACCTCCAAACTACAGCCTCTTTAGTTGCCCACATCATTCCGTGGGCAACTAAACAAGTACCAAGGGTAATAAAATGAAGCAAACGAGCGTTTCCTAGTTACATTTTTCACTAAGAAACACCGCACAGATTTATTAAAACACTAAACAGCATAATATTATTAAAAGCTAAAGGTGAACTAGGAGGAGGTTATCCCTCATACTGAACCTGTGATCAGCCGGCGCGCCTCCATCCTTCCACGCTACGGCGCATGCGCCGGGAGGCAGTACTGTCATGGCCCAGGTCATGGAGGTATTGTGTTGGTATGTTGTTGTTTTCACTGCGTTTTCCTTTTAAAATCAACAGCGTTTCAGCAACGAAGCAACACTGTCGGATGTGTCGAGTTACACGTGTAATACTGCCCGGCAGAAACAGCTCGAACAATGCTAACAGTGCGGCCGGTCCGGCGATGTTGGGCTAACTAGCTTGCTAGTTGCAAAGCTTTTTATTTTTTTAATCTGTTAACGTTGACTTTAGTTTTAGATGCTTTGCTAGTATCGTGTGCTTTAAGTTTACTTCAAGCCTGCTATCTTTAATTTGCAGGGTCGGGCATGTAGGAGCACCACTCAGATGTACACGGCTACTGCAGGAGCTCAGTTAGTAATTCAGGTAAGTTTGTGCCCTTTGTACTTAACCTGTGTACACATTATGTGCTTTCTGTTTATTACTAAACGCTTTACTTCAGAAAAAAAAAGAGACGGTCGCGAGGTTGATACAATAACCTTTTCACCCCCTCAAAACCTGCTTATGTGTGCATGTTAGCTAGCTTTCTGGCTAAACGCTCAGTCTGCCTCTGATGTTGACTCTCCAGGATGAATGACATGAACCTCAGTCCTGTGGGCATGGATCAGCTCAGCGTGCCCTCCGTGAGTGCCAGCCACCTGGGTCTGCCTACCTCCCCCACACACAATCCCATTCCCACTCCAGGTATGGAAGACGCTGCCCCCTGCTCATATTGCTATAGCTGGGAACACATTAGATCTGTGAGGGTGTCCTCACATTTTGTTCCTTTATAAACAAATCATACTCACCCCATCTATTCTGCTTTTAGTTCTGATTTATGGAAGGCCCACTAAGGTGGAACAAGTCCCAAAGCATGTTATAAGAATTCTTTCTTATTGTTAAACGTTATAATTATAAGATATTTAGTTTTGTATTCTAACTGATACTTGTAAAATACTCACTCATGATTAGATGTTACACTTGCACTTAGATTTTTCTGATAAAACGTGCTTTCACTTTAGTAATTAGCTGATAATCAGAGGGAATCCATTAATATTACCGTGCCTTGTAGACATGTTGATGCTTTTATTCTGATTCTCTGTATTTGGACAAATCCAGTAGTTCTTTCTGTGCCTCTCTCCAGCGTAAATGCATGCATCATCATCTTCTCTAATATTTAATACTTTTTTCCTCTCCTTTTTATTGTTACTATTATTAGTATTATTATCATTACTACCACTGTTAGTTTCTGTTCTATTCTTCTCAATATAACTGCACACTCTCTACATGCTCATGTAAAGCTGAGGAGCACAAGCCAAAGAATTTCATTCTGGATAAATGTGGCTACACTGTTTATCTGTACATGACAATAAACTTGAAACTTGAACTTGAAACATGTGCTTGATGCCTGTTAATGATGGTATCAAGCCTGAAAACACCCTGTCAATCCTCACATATTTACAGAGTTACAATATGGGTTGTGTAGAGGCCTGCTCAGACTCTTGGGGCATACACAAATGTGTCCAGATTTCATGTACCTATTAAACAGCTATTGACAGTTATCTTTCACTTTCTAGCTGAACTATAAAAATGTGTTTCTTTGCAAATGGATCATATTTTTTGTTTGCATATTATTCTTTGTTCTTGTCTCAAGCTTCAGTGTGCATTTACCTGTTCTTTGGTTTGGGAGTTTAGGTATGCCAGTGGCCATCCCCAGTCTGGGTCCTTCCCTTGGTTCTCTCCCTTCAGCCTTATCTCTGATGCTCCCCATGGGTCCACTGAGTGACAGAGGGGTGATGTGTGGCTTGCCTGAACGGAATTACTCCTTACCCCCTCCACCTTACCCCCACCTAGAAAGCAGCTACTTCCGACACATACTGCCAGGTGGGTTAAGAGTTCTCAAAGCACTCGTCTGGAGGAGAGGGCAATGTTTCATTTAAGTTGCATATCCTACACTGGTCTCTGTCTTTGGTCTACAGGTATTCTGTCCTACCTGGCAGACCGTCCTCCACCTCAGTATATTCATCCCAGCAGCCTTAACATGGATGGGACCCTGTCTGTGCCAAGCAACAATTCCTCAGGTCTGGACCCCTACAGTGGCCCCGGAGGCCCGCTGGAGCAGGGCCTGGTGCCCATGGACTCCAGACAAGTCAGTGGTCAGGGAGACCTTCACCAGCCAGGTGCTCATGAGCTGGACTCTACAGGGCTCGCCATGGAGTCACGTGTCAGCAGTCCCATGTCTCCTGAACGGATGGGGGAGGAATTGGCCTCAATGGATGGAGTCGGAGTAGTGCCGGTGCCTGATAGCCAGCAGCAGCTAGGAGGGGGAAGGCAGCCCCAGCCTCACGAGGGCCTGACAGGAGTGGACTCTTCTGGTGGGGTGATGCCTCTGCATGGACCCCCTGTGCTTGAATTGCCAGTGGTAATGGAACAGGATCACATGGGGGGGCGAGTGGTCAACTCGGGGGGAGGGGGAGCAGGAGGACTTGGGGAGCAGCTTCATGCGAACGGGGAGCTGAACTCAAACGTAGTAAGTGTGGTGCTCACCGGCTCCATGGCCAACCAGAACCAGCTGGAGCCCGTGTCTCTGCATGGACACTCTGGGATGGGGTTGGAGGCCGTTAACGTGTCCCCCATCGCTACTGAGGTTTCTCTGGGGCCGGAAAACAACCTGGTGCTGGTGAACTCAACGCTGCAGCTCGAGGATTCCTCCTCCAACAAGGAGAACATGGTCAACGCATACAGCATCTGTGAGTTTCTAATTTTAAGTCTCTTATCCATGAAAATATGAATGCAAGTAAAATCGATAGCTTATGGAGAAATCTTTAACGCTAATGTGCATTTTTGCTTTAGGGTGCACACTGTGTGAGTGCTCATATACCTCAGACTGTCCTGAGCATGGCCCAGTCACTTTCATCCCAGATGCTCCCATCCAAAGCCGGGCTCGCCTCTCTCTCCCGCGTCCGCTGTGCCTGCGTATCTCTGTTACCGACGAACCGCTTGGTTAGAAAAGAATCAACTTTAAATATGGTTTTGGTGATTATTAATGAGGAAAGACCTTAGATGTTACTCTAAGCTCATGTTTAAATGTGCATGTGGTCCCACTCATAGGAGTTTTTGCACGGGACGTCATTCCACCGAGGACCTGTTTTGGACCAATGGTCGGCCAACATTGTAGCAACGTGGACCTCTCTGATTGGCCAGAAAAGGACACACCTCAAATATGGAAGGTTAATCTTGTGGCCCATTGTTAGGAGTGTAGTGGCCACATTCAATACAAAACCACAATGATAGACAAATGTTTCTGTCACAGATGTACCACAACAACGTGCTGGAGTTCTGCATCGTGACAACAGATGAGAATGAATGCAACTGGATGATGTTTGTCCGCAAAGCTAGGTGAATGCTCGTGTTTTTATATGCCATTGTTGCCTAAATTACCCACAATGCAAATTAAAATGAACACGTTTTTGTTTGTGTGTCCAGGACACATGAAGAGCAGAATCTGGTGGCGTACCCTGCCAACGGTAAACTCTTCTTCTGCACAACCGCTGAGATCCATCCGGACCAGGAGCTGCTCTTCTATTACAGCAGAGACTACTGCAGGCTGATGGGTGAGCGGACATGGCTAAATATGTCTAACCCTCTGTGTAAAGTTAAGAAACCCTCATTTAGTACGAATGTGAGTAAACAGCTGGACCCATTGTCTGACCCTACACTGGTGCAGTGGGTCCTAGGTACCTCCTGGTAAACAACAATCCCTGGGGTCATGTGGTGAGAGTATCCAGGCAGTTCCTGGAGGATGAAGGATTTGAGATACAATTGACTGGCCCACACTCTCAACCCTCTAACTTCCTTTTATTTGGATCACAGGTGTTCCTCAGATACCCGAGGGTCAGATCTGCCAGTGTGGGAAAGAGTGCTCCTCCTTCTCTGAGCTGAAGACTCATCTTGGCAGCCATAACAGTAACCACAGCCATCCCCAGCCTCCACACAGCCACAGCCCATCACAGCAGGACCACAATCAACAACAACAGCCACCACCTCAGCAGCAACAGCAGGAGCAGCAGCCACAGCAACACACTCACCAGGAAGAGAAGCTGACAAATGAAACCTCTAGCTCCTCCTCTTCCCCGTGGCCCTGTCACAACCCCGCCGCGGGGCAGACAAACACTGACAGCGGGGGCGGCAGTGATAGAAACTCTGATAACATTACCTCCAGGGTGAAAGGTCAGGGCCACATGCGGGAAAAGAAATTCAAATGCAGCATGTGTACCCGGGCGTTCATTACATCCACTAAACTCAAGGTGCACTTCATGGGCCACGTGGGGATGAAACCTCACAAGTGCGAGTACTGTAGCAAGGCCTTCAGCGACCCCAGCAACCTCAGGATGCACCTGAAGATTCACACAGGTAGGTAGAGCGAAAACAGTGCAGATGCTCAGCACACAGACCGATTAACACACATGTTTTCGCACTGACAGGTCAGAAGAACTACAGATGCACAGTCTGCGAGAAGTCGTTCACCCAGAAGTCCCACGTGGCGTCGCACATGCTCATCCACACCGGTGCGGAGAAGCTCAAGTGTGACCTCTGCGATCGAGCGTTCATCAGGAAACACGACCTGAAGCAGCACATGTTCTCTCACACACAGTGCGTCACGTCATTGCTTTAAAAGTCAACAGATGATTGTACAGAATCTAAAGCGTCTAATACTTGTTTTAAAATCTCCTTCATCTCTCAACGACAGCGAGCGGCGGATTCAGTGCCCAAAATGCAACAAACACTTCCTCAAGACCAACCACCTGAAGAAGCACATGAACTCTCACGAGGGCCGCCGAGACTTTGTGTGCGAGAAGTGCAACAAAGCCTTCCTCACCAAATACCACCTCACGCGCCACCTCAAGATCTGCAAAGGGCCCAAGACAGAAAGGGGGTCCCGCAAGGAGCAGGACGCTGACGACGAAGACGAGGAAGAGGAGGAGGAGGAGGACGACGACGACGGCAGAAGAGGAAGAGAGAGACTGGTTGACTCAACCAATAGTGAAGACTGCGCTTTAGATGTCGGAGGGTATAACTCTGAGAAGTCACTGTCACCCCCTCATTGACAACACTGTGCCTGTTGAGATGTTTTATTTATTTTACGTCACTAAACTGTCGATGTTTACCTCTCGTTTTTGCCAAATATAACTTTTTGAAAATGCGATAACATATTTGGCCATCAGTACAGTTACACTGCCACATTTTTGTCTAATTTCTCACAAGAGCTGCTAAAATAATCTGAGATCCGACTGTATTTCTGTAACACTTTTCTCTCTTCTCATGACTCAGGCCCGTGTAATTTGACTGGTTTTCGGGTGTCATATAAGCTATCATGTATTCGTTATTTTTCCCTTAATTCCTTAACTCAGTAATGTGGCTGATAAGCCTTTTTTTGCTGCACAGTAATATGGTGGGCATTTATGGTGTATTATCCCACCCCGATTGTTAAAATGATTTTGCAGCTCCATACTGTGTAATTCATATTTTAATAAATGAACAGCTGTGTTATAGAACAGACTGATAGATTTTTTTGTGTTGTTTTGTTTGTTTTTTACTATGTGATGTCATCTCATTAAGTTGCAAAAAAAAACTTGGCAACTTTTCTCAAAAATCTTGCAAATCTGATAACTCAAGAAGGCGACCACCCTGGACTTTCAAATTTATACCATTCACGCTTTACTAAGAGGGTAGCACTGCTGGCCGTCAGAATTTTTTAGTACTGTTAACTAATTGTAGAGTGTAAATATTCAATTCAATTTTATTTATATAGCGCCAAATTACAACAACAGTCGCCTCAAGGCGCTTTACATTGTAAGGTCGACCCTACAATAATACATACAGTGAAAAACCCAACAATCATATGACCCCCTATGAGCAAGCACTTTGGCGACAGTGGGAAGGAAAAACTCCCTTTTAACAGAAAGAAACCTCCGACAGAACCAGGCTCAGGGAGGGGCGGGGCCATCTGCTGCGACCGGTTGGGGTGAAAGAAGGAAGACAGGATAAAAGACATGCTGTGGAAGAGATCCAGAGATTAATAACAAGTATGGTTGAATGCAGGGAGATCTATTAACACAAATATGTTTGTGACTTCTGAAGTTGAGCATGTTTGACAACCAGGAGGTAATGGCTCAGTTACACTTGAGTAAAACTAGGAGTAAAAATAATGAGAGCTGTCAGTGCAACCCCTCATCCTCCTGGCAAATGCACCAGCAAATGATAAATACATTTGGAAAGACTTGAGCATTTTCCTCTTGATTGATCAGATTTGCAACATTTTCAGAAAACTTGAACTTAAGGTCACCGAGATTTGAACACCTCTGAGATTTTTAGGTGATGCACCTACGGTCTAAGGTCTGAAAATCCTTAATTGCATTGTTCTCGAGTTACCTTGTTCACGAAGTCGGGTGTCTATGCTACCTGTCTGCCAACAACACCTCATCGGCCTTCTACAGCAGAGGGGTGTAAAGTGAATCTTGACTAGGAAAATCGTAGTGTTTGCTCAGTGAATGCACTGATTTTTTTTTTTTTTTGCCTTATGTAACAGACCACTTTAGATTGTAGGGCAATTGCACAGGTTGCCTGGTGGGAGGCAACATGTCTCCAAGCTGACTGCAATCAGTCAGCCCCATAATTTATAAATGCAACTGATTCCCCATACACTACAATCAGTCTGAGCCAGCTACAGCAGATGAGCCCAACGTTTGGTTTGACAAATTGCCTTTGTAGTAGGGGACTCAACTGGCTTTCAACTCAATTCTCACTATATTCCAGTAAATGTAGACAGCAATAGATTCTTTGTTACAGCTAATCACAACATTTCCATAAACAGATTGCATTTAGTTGCCAATTTGATTTCATTGAACGCAAGCTGATAGCAGAGTGATAAAAGACTGACTGCTCTGAAGAGAACCCACTGTGACCTGGTCCCCGTCTTTGAAGGAACCGCTTCAAAATACCAACTTAAACCATTGTCCCCTCAGTGATTGCTCACAGCCCTTTCCCCTCCAAACAGTGATGTATATTTTTATGTCTCCATTTTTTGTTTTGTTTTTTAAAACTCTTCCAGGATTGTTTCTTCAGCTCTCTTTGTACTCTTTACAGGACACCTTCTAAAGAGAGGAGCAGCAGCAGTCATGTAGCTATCAACAGTTTGTCTTAATGTGAACTGATGATGATTCTTTTGTTCACTTTTCCACCAATGTGAATCTCTGTACTTCTTAATAAGTGATCAATTACTGGTTGTAGCAGATGGCTGCCCCTCCCTGAGCCTGGTCCTGTTTGAGGCTTCATCCTGCTAAAAGTACATTTTTCTTCCCACTGTCGCCAACTGCTAACTCGTAGGGGGTCGTGTGATTGTTGGGGTTTTCTTGCTGATAATATCAATATAAAACACCTCGAGGCGACTAGTTTTGTGACTTAGTGCTATATAAATTTTATTGAAATGAACGTAATTAAAACTGAGACATGGGCTAGTCTCTGAAATTTGTAAGCTTTTATTATAATGAGATTGCTTTGCTTCAAGTGTCTTTTAGAGAAGTCCTAAACACAGAGGCTCACTTATTGCACTTACTCAGTAAAGGTATCAGTTTAGTCAGGTTGTGTCCATCCATTTCAGATTGTATCACCAAACATGGAAACATATTTCATGAAGAATCAATGCAGTGATCCAGGTGTATCTGTTATTCAACCGTACGTCTACATACAACTGAATATATTCACAGGGTCTCTTACAGTTAGAATGGGATTTATTCACGTGCCAAACAAGCACATTTACAGAAACTAGCAGGTGTTACGGTTCAAATGAAGCCTCGTGGATCTTTTTCTGGACTTGCGGTTGTTATTTAACTTCACTTTTACATTTGGGTTAGACAAATAGGGCAGGAGACAAGTTCCTGTCCTATGCTTGGATGCTGACAACAAAATGTCAACATCCAAGCATAGGACACTACAGCCTATGCTTGGATGCTGCTGGTGATAAATGTGTCCTCAGAAGCATAGAGCATAAAGAGGTCAATGTTAAATGATAGTAATGAGGAATTAATAAATAAAGTCTGTTACTGAGTCACTGCAGCACATTCAACACGTCAGTCAAGTTATTCCAAAACTTTCCAGTCAGGCTGGTTCACCTTACTGCACACAAAGAAACAAATGATGTACCATTTACTCCCATTTATTAATTTAAATACATATTTACATGCAAATAACTGTATGACATCCAGTTAAATGTAAGTTTGGGATGTAATACACGTGTAAGCTTATAGTCAGCAGTTCTTCAGTGCGTGGAGTTGATCGAGGAGAGCGTGTTTTTCCTGTTCTAACAAGGATATTTGACAGTTTTTGTTCCTCACCTCCTGTTAAACAGGAAAAATGACAATGTTACAGAAACAGACAAATTATAAGAACGCTGATGGAAAACCTACTCATATAACTATATTAAAAGTTGTTAAAGAAGACGTTTTAATATTTCATAAAAATCTATTTCTTGTACCTCCCTGAGGGTTGTTTCTTTACCTGAGTCAGTACTGAGTTGTGCCACCGGAGGTCACTGTCTGCCACTGCTTCAAGCAGAGAGGGGTGGCTGCTGGTCATGGCATTGGGCTCGCTCATCACAGAGCCCAGAGAACCGTTCACCCGCTGGATACGAGACCTGAGGAGGCAGGAGCGAGCCTGAGGACAGGCACACAGAGCTGTTAGGGGCTTGGAAACACTCAAACGGATGCGAAACACAAGTCTCATCTTCATGATTGGTGACGAATCCTCTCACTGACAGATGAAAATGAAATGAATGAAATAGATGTTTAAATGATGTCATTACAGGAAATGTTTGTTTGTTTTAGGAACGAGGCTGAACTCTTCTCAGATATTCACCATTACACCTGGATGCTGTGCACTCTAAAATTTATGGCAAGGCCTGATGCGACTTCATCCTCGACAATGAGGCAGCCAGTTGTGATTCATGCTGCTTTTATACCACCACACCAAGTGTTACAATTATGAGCCTTTTCGTAATCTGTAATCATCCATCGTTCTTAAGACACGGCAGCCTCGTGGCAGTAAAATCAAAGAGGCCCATCTCTCTACCTCTCCTCCATCTTCATTTCTGGAGACAAACCCACTTCTGCTCTCGATGCTGTCCTGCCAAGCCCTGTTCTCCCCCAGCCGCTGGAAATACCAGAGCCGAGCCTTCTCCAGAATCTCCAGACCAGACCACAGAGCGTCCTTCTCCTTCTCCAGATCCTTCAACCGTTTAATCTGAAACACAAAGAAGCCAAATGAAATTGAAAACTTTGGGTTTGTGTTGAGTTATATGATAGAACCAGTTTTGGTATGTCCCTGTGTACTAGGCTAGCATGTCTGACCTTCAGTCTCATGTATAGAAGCATGTAAACCAGAGGCCCTGAGGCACTGTGAACCAGGCAACACTGAGCAGCAGGGGGCCTTTAGCTCTTTTATCTATGCCCAGTGGGGTTACAGCCTCTTTAAATAGGGTGAAACAAAGACACACAGTGTTAGAAAACCCTAGAGGAACATGACATGTGGCGGTGGGGATTCATGACTTCAGAACATTCAGAAGAGTCAATGTAATCTCAACGACAGTGAGGCAGAAAAGAAGGACATTAGAAACTTAAGTAGATGAACTGACGCTATTGTCTATTTTAGAGTTAACAGTCTAAATTTATCGTTGGTCGGCTGCTGATCGTCAGTGGATTTACAGCTAACGGAAAATCTGGTTACACTGAGCCTTCAACAGGAAGCTGTGAAGATCGAGCTTGACATGTGGGAATGTGTCACTGGGATGACTGTAGAGTCACGCTACCTCGAATACAGCAAAGATGGAAATGACTGAACGCAGCACGACTCCACACGCGCACTTTATACATACGACGATGCACATCACATTTACGTGAACATTCCACGTGCTTTAAAAATGCACAGTGAGTGAGTTTGGCGTTCAAACGGAAAATGAATATAAAAAGCAACAAGTCTTAATGAGAAATGCTCTTAATCTGAATATTACTAACATGATCTCATAATCCATGGCTGTCAACCTTATGTTATCAGTTTGCCACATATGATTCAGTTATGATAGTTAGCCAAAAATGTACATTATGAAAACATTCAACTCTCTGAGAGCCTTGAGAAAAATTAGATCAGCTTCAATATTATCTGTAAGTTTGCCACATCCAGTCGGCTTACTGTTATCACAAAGAAACACTACCATTGTAGATTTTCAAAAAAGAAAAGAAATGAGAAAGCATGTACACTCCTGCTGTTTTCATAGGGTTTTGGACTCAGCTGCCATATATGGAAGAAAGGGTGGAGCCTTCATTTATCAGCTCACTAGCTAGCTTGGTCAGAAAGCTGCATTCAAAAACTGTTTGGGTGCAGGAATACATTAATCAAGCTAATTAATGCTAAGACTAACAAGTCAATTATGCAGGCGGATGAGTTATTAAAAAGTGCTGGCATGAGGGGAGAAAACTATCCACAGAGGCCCAAACTATTTTGTACCAGGCTTTAAATATGCTTTTTAATCTCTAAATTTTGACCTTTTAACATAAGAGTTTGTGGAGATTGACTTCATCCATCCTCAGCCGCTTATCCTTTTCAGGGTGACGGGGGGCGCTAGAGCCTATCCCAACTGTCTTAGGGCGAGAGGCGGGGTACACCCTGGACAGGTCGCCAGGGTCGCCAGGTCTAACACACATAAACAGGCAACCAGTCGCACTCACAGTTACTCCCACATTCACACCTATGGGCAATTTAGAGTTTTCAATTAACCTATCCCCACAAATTGCATGTTTTTGGACTGTGGGAGGAAGCCAGAGTACCCGGGGAGAACACGCAAACTCCACACAGAAAGACCCCGGCCTGATGGTGGAATTGAACCCAGGACCTTCTTACCTTCTTGCTGTGCCACCGTGCTGCCCGACTTCATTTGTAACTTATTATTTGGCTCATAAGTGTAATGCTTTTTTTTTTCTTAAATGTTAATAATGCAATAATAGGA
>VURO01002266.1:0-12663 GCA_015108175.1 Pelvicachromis taeniatus
AATTTTAGGAAGAGACTAGCATACTACTTTAACAAGCATGTGGTCTCAACTCACCAAGATGAGGTATCACAGACACAGCGTACACAGCCACGCGGCCTCTCTAGCTCGTGCTCCCGTTAGCTTAACACATTACAGTTGTAAAGTTAGCTTTTAGACAGTGCAAAACTTGTTTATGACACTTTTTTTCTGCATTAAAACTCACCAAAGTGCTCGATAATTCAGCACAGACCATCCGTAGCCTGTCTTGATTGCTTGCAAAGTGTGAAAAACCAAACTAGCGCGTAATGGTAGTCCGATGCTTGGAAGGCGGGTCTAATATTGCTTCTTACAACTGAAATCATCCTCACCCATTGCGATCCGTGAAACAGGAAAATAAAGTAAGAGAGAGGATCACACTTCCTCTTTTCAAAATAAAGTATTTTTCAAAATAAAATAGTGCAAATGCATTTATACAAGTAAAAGGAAGAAAGAGAGAAAATAAAAGCTGTTTTCTCTACTGGGTTACAATTGCACTGGAAGAATGGCACGTTTATGAGTTTTTAATAGGCTTTAGATGGCCATGAAGCCCAGGTGATAGCTGCTCAGGGCTTGTTAGCAAGATGAACTCATGGTTAGCTTTTCACTGATGTACTATTATCATTAATATTAAAAACAGCATGTTCAGTATTCTTATGAATCAAGCACACTCCCATTTACGCAAACTACTCATTGCTCCAGACAACACATAAATTATGCATGGATAAAGATGGTGTTCAGCCGCTGTCGAACCAACATCAGACTGAGAAAACGGTGTCAGTGAAGCAACTGTAAATTTTAGGATTTATGCCATCGGAGTCTCGTTGCCTTAAAAATGCATGCCCGTCTGTGGTTTTGAGTCACCAAGGTGGCCACAAAAAGGTGTTATATACAAACATGCTTGTTTGAAGAGAACCGTTTCTCATTCTCATCCTACATTTCAGGACATCCAAATATGGGCGGACCAATGCAGAGGATGACTCCACCCAGAGGCATGGTCCCACTAGGACCCCAGGTTTGGGTCAAGATGCTTTTTCTTTAAGGACTACTTACTGTTGAGTTTTGTTTCTGATAGTGTTGTTTCGTGTAGTCGTGTCCAAATGGAATTCTGGTGTCTTTGTTTTTCTAGAACTACGGAGGTGGGATGAGACCACCACTGAATGCTCTGGTTGGTCCTGGGATGCCTGGTATGAGCATGTGAGTGGTATATACATAACATAATCACAGCCACCGTAACACACGCACACATATAGACAGAGTAGCATAAGACCTATCTGAGCACACGAGTTTATAAAAGAGTAAAATACACTTTTCTGTGTGTCTGTTTTAAAAATGTAAGCTTACTCAGCACATGTTTCTACAAATGTCAGCTATCTAACTCAGTAGAGTTGTTATAGTCAGCTGTTTCCTTTTTATAGCTTTAACTGTCTTTTGCCTACAGCTTTACCACATGTTTTTAGCTTTTGGCTCTGGACATGAAACCATAACCGAAACCTTTCCCTCTATTTAGTCTTCTTTAGTTTAGTTTTTTTTTCTTCTACTTCTACTTCTACTTCTTCTTCTTCCATTTACTTTTTTTTCTGGCATCTGAAGAGCTTGTTATTGCCAACTCTACCCAAATGAATTGGAAACAAAGACCCTGCCAAATGCAAAAAACTAAAGTGTATGGGTGTTTTCTAGGGGACCTGGTGGTGGTAGACCCTGGCCAAATCCTCCCAACTCCAATTCTGTAAGTCCTGCAAAAAAAAAATACAGAGTGAGAAGTTTAATTTTCATTTCATGACTTTAGCGATTTGCTTCTTTGTCTTTGTAGACCCCATACTCTTCGGCGTCACCAGGAAGCTATGCGGTATGTATGTTTGAAACTTTTAAACTAGCTAAATAGGTTATAATTCACAGGTTCATGCAGGAATGTCATGAAAACAAAACTCTCATTTCAGGGACCTCCAGGGGGAGGAGGGCCACCTGGAACACCAATAATGCCAAGTCCAGCAGGTAAGCTCTGTGTGTATCAGTTGTATATGTGCATGTAGATATATAAATATGATATTGGCCTTTAATTTTCTTACTGTCTCTGTTTTCCTTTTTGTGTTCTGTCAGATTCAACTAACTCTGGAGACAACATGTACACTATGATAAACACAGTCCCTCCAGGTGGAAGCCGGCCAAATGTGAGTGGCTATTGGGTCTGTGTTAGTGTTACAAGTCAAACAGGAACATTGCTGCTCTTTGTGATTGGAGAATGTGGTAAATGTTGTTAACTTGTCCTATGTGTGTTCTCTCAAGTTTCCTATGGGTGCAGGCAGTGACGGTCCATTAGGGGGGATGGCCGGGATGGAGCCACATCACATGAATGGCTCTTTAGGTACAAAACCAAGAAGCTTCTGTGTTCTGCAGGGTCATAACAGACAAACAAAAAAACTCTGGTTATGTTTGTCCCTGATTTGTCATAAAAATTAGTATTTGTTTGATTTTGGGGATGTGTATTATTTTCATACTTGTGTTCCCTCCTTCAGGGTCGGGCGATATGGACAGTCTCCCCAAGGTATGAGAAGTTTTTCCACTTACTCTAAACTACATTTCTGATTTTTGTAGCAGTTACTTTGATATATGTTTTATTTGCCTTTGAATAGAACTCTCCTGGTAACCTAAGTATGAGTAACCAGCCTGGGACGCCTCGGGAGGATGGAGAGATGGGAGGAAACTTCCTTAACCCTTTTCAGAGCGAAAGTGTGAGTGAAAGTTAGTTTTTAATATATGGGATTACTGGGGGTGTTTGCTCCTTAGAGTTCCCTGTAATTCTTTGCCTTTGCCATGCCCATTTTAATATCTTTATGCTAAGCTAAGATAATACTTGCTGTACTTTTTATCGTGATGATAATATCAGTCTCACTAGTCTCTGCAAGACATGTAGACTGTATATAAAAGATGACACCACCAATGGTTTGTTGACTACCGTTCTGAAACCTCGACTTTAGGACGCTAGCTGTAGCCGACTTCTATTTCTTTGTTGAAACTTTGTTCCCATGATGCAGCCATGATTTTAAATGTGATGCTAATTCTTGCTGGTGAAACAAAGCAAGAATTCACCAGCAAGTTTTTGCTTACTTTTTTAGCACAATTCAATTCAATTCAATTCAATTTTATTTATATAGCGCCAAATCACAACATCAGTCGCCTCAAGGCGCTTTACATTGTAAGGTAGGCCCTACAATAATACATACAGTGAAAAACCCAACAATCATATGACCCCCTATGAGCAAGCACTTTGGCTACAGTGGGAAGGAAAAACTCCCTTTTAACAGGAAGAAACCTCCGGCAGAACCAGGCTCAGGGAGGGGCGGCCATCTGCTGCGACCGGTTGGGGTGAAAGAAGGAAGACAGGATAGAGACATGCTGTGGAAGAGCACATGTTAGGATTTATGCCTAACATGTGCATAAATCCTAACAGCCGCATGTTGAACAGAATTCCCTGTGACTGAAAGCAGGCACACCCTTAAACATGTATAACTTTAAGCCTTAATGCAGTTCAAACAGGTGTTTTATACAAAATTTCATGGTCATATTGTTCAGTTCTTGTTAACAATGAAATCGTCTACAGAGACCAAACCTTTTTTTGGCACCAGGCTGGTTAACCACTGTATATTCTCAAGCAGATTCATTCAAATGTGGATTTATCAGAGATTGACTCCGTTTTATTGCCCTTTTATCACCGTTTTGACACACCAAAGTTGTTTTGAAGATGGCAGCTGACTGTGAGTGCTCACAGACCTGGTCCCTGTCTTCAAAGCAGTAATTTCAGAGGCAACTAGTTCCCACTTGGCGCATGTGGTCCTAGTAATTTTGGTCATGCTAATGTCTCCAACCACTAATGTGCTTAGGGTGACTGTTGTATAATTAACACTAATGGGTAGAGATGTGCTTTCCTCTCTTAAACACATAAACAATCACGTTTTTATGTTTCTGCTTAACTTTGTTCTGCAGTATTCTCCAAACATGACAATGAGCGTGTGAGGACTCTGGAAACAGGTTTGGTCTGTCGCTCAATAACCTGGTGTGGCTCTGCAAAAAGGCAGTGACTCTTCCTCCACCACCACCTTCCCAATCGGACAGTTGCCCCAGGCGGCATCTTACTACTACTACTACCCCCCCACCCCCCACCGCAGTCCCATCCTTCCATGGTTTCTGTCCATGTTTCTACGCTCCTGTTTTTCTCCCGTTCTAAGTGGTGACCCTGCTACCTTCATCTGCTCTTCCTCTGATCCAATGAGACTGTACAAAGGAACTAAATTGACCCAGAGGAGAACTCTGTAAATTTGCAAACAGTGCACACAGTCCAGTCACAGACAGATATTCCTGCCTTTGCATCAGATCACAAAGCTCGGTACCCAAAAACAAAATGCCAATATCCTAAAGTTAAAATTCCAGTGGGTTTAAATGTATAAAGTCGCTGTTTGATCTAAATGGCCGTCATCAAGTCTTCTTTCTTTTAAATTAGTCTGTTTGCAGTACCAGAAGAGAAGTGGAGAGGCATCGCAATCCTCGTGCTGATATTTGAGAAGTCTTTTCAGAGTTTGTAAATGTCTAAATCTTTAAGACCGCGCACATTGCATTTAAAGTTTTATACTGTTGATGGTTTTCTCATCCCACGTCACAATATTTGTTTTCATATTTAGTTTAAAGACAAATGTTCATTAAGAAAAAAACTGGCTCCAGGCTTAAAGTGAGACTATGAACCTGCTTTAAAAGCAGCCAATATGCCACAGGTGGAAATGGGAACTGCCTAAACACAAGTCAGCAAAGTGGCATTGTAGCTAGGTCATTGCATTAGCTAACATTTAGCAACTAAAAGCTAATGGTCATACCAGACCAAGCAAGACAGAGCAAGCAAAAGTCCTGAATGTATTGAACTAAGCATTCATGCATTCTAGTAGTTACAGATTCATCTTTCAGTAAGTCTGAGGGACAGCGAGCTAAATCTTTTTAAAAACTTCCATAGTCTGCCTTTAAGTCACATTGTGAGCAATGTAGTGCTTTTGTGGGGCCGAAACAGATGTTTTTGAGAGAAATTAAGGGAATCATTAGTTTGTTTGTTTTTCTTGGTGACAAAACATACTCCCATGGACATAAAAATGTTAAAATTCGAAAGAGAAATAACAAGAGGTAAGCAGTAAGTTGATGATAAACTGCAAGCTTTGGTCACTCATACTTAACTGTCGTCCGGAAAAACTGTGATTTTTAGTATGATGAACAATTGGTTGGTACAGAAAAATAAAACAAGCTTGTTTTTAAATAATCTTTGAAACCTTTTTCACTGCCCAAGATGAATTACTATCATGTACAAAGGGTGAATATTCCTGCAAACATTCTCCTTTCCCTTCCCTTACTGCAAAGTGTACAGCTCACAAATGTAGCTCCTCTGTCTTGTATGTGTATTTGATATTATTATTATTATTATTTAAAGATAATGCTAGAGAGAATTATTATTGCAAAAGGGAACGATGGACTGATGGCACACCATCACAGCTGACCTGAGATGTTTTATTTTGTTTTGTGTTAGATTTAAGCCATAAAGTGGGAGTACATAAAGAACAATTTGTAAATTGGATCATTTTTCTTTTTCTTTCTGTTTTGGTGACAGTATGTGGGACTCCATTTGTGACGTGTTCATTTTCTCTTTTTTATTCTTGTATTATGTTTTTGTAAATACACAGAGAAGTTTCATGGGTTTTGACTATGCTGATATAAAGCTTCTCTAACCTTAAAGTGTCATCTCTTTTCATTTTGAAAATACTTTGCAGTGCATTTGAATGTATCTGTAGATGAAATTATGTGATCACAACTGTGTTTGTAAAAGCTGTACTTTAATTTACCACCCCTGGTGTATAACTTCTATCAAACAATCATTCGGGGATGGATATTATAGAACGAACGGACGGACGGACAGCACCTCCCCCAGAAGAGCAAGGGCTATGCTAGAGGCTAAGCTTAGCCAACCTAGGTACCCATGTCCCCCAAGGCCCAGTTTATTATTGTAAGGTTTGCATATAATACATAAAAACTGTGGTTAATACAAAAGTTTTATCAATTTTCACATTCGGTGTGACAACCCAATTCTCAGCTAAATTAAATCAGCTCGAGCTGTTATTGGTATCTAATAGCAGATCTTAGTCTGCAAATTGACCGACTGCATCTTTACATTCAAACTTGGTCTGGTATGGCTATTCAAAGCAGCAGCTTTGTGTAATTTCTCAGAACTATGATTATTATTTACTTGTTATCTATAGTGACCACATTTATATCAACAACAGTATTTGCAAACTGTGTAAGAGTGCATCTCAGACCATGTGACCTTTGACTACCACCAGCCACAGATGGAATAATTCACCACAACAGAAGACAGCATGAGCGCATGTGAGAAAATCTCTTTTAGCACCACAAAGAAGACCATCTTCATTCTTGTAGTACTCTGAGTTAACTTTGCAAATATTAGTACTACTACTACTAATATGTATTAAATATTTATCTCCATATTCTGCACTAGAAAAGCTTTAAAATGAATAAAGGTCTTCATTAGACAGTTGTTTCTGCACAGTCAGATAAACAGTAATAATACTACAATCACACCAGCCCTGTAATCTTTCATTATTCTCCCTAAAGCTGTTGCGTCATTTTGCAATATCCAGTTAAGTGACCTCTGGTTTCTAATCATGACTGTTTAGTAAATTTCACCATACCTTCCCCCAATCGAAGAGAATTTATCTCTGTATTGACTTTCATGAACTTGACTGTAAGCCGTGTTTGTTGTGAGACTTATCAGTTTAATTTCCTTCCTCTGTTTCAGATCTGTGTCCCAATGAGAAGGAAACTGCCAAAGATGTAAAGGAATACAAGCAATAAAACAGTGTTATCACCTGCTGTGTCGCTCAAGTCTAACCAGAGACCATCTCCATGGGTCACATTTGTATTCAGATGTGGCTCCTTTTATATGAGGGAACTCTGTGTCGCTGATGTGTTGATGCTTTTTTCTTTTTTTCTTTTTTTTTTCTTGTAGGGAGTTCAGTGTGAGACAGGTTAAGTGTTTAACTATCACACTCTGTGTTAGTACCTGGTCAAAAGTCTGTGTAGGTTCTCAGTCATCCAGGCAATGACTGGGCGCTTTGGTAAATACACAGCTGATGAGACTCGTAAATTTATTCACTAATGAATGTATCAGCTTTTTTATCTGCTAAAGACAAGTCAGCAAATTAATTTCATTAATGCAGGTGGATTGAATAATGTTGGGAAAGGGGTTTTCTTTTCTCCTGTATGCGCTGAAATCTTTACAAAAGGACACGCTATGCTTGCTTTTGTTTTTCAGGAATCCGCTTTATTTGTACTTTTTGTGTTTTGGCTAACGCGACCCTGGAAATTCCAGTAAGTTTCCAGTGTTCTGCAATAACTGGCAAATCCAGGCTGCAACAGATGGTGATTGTGAAGTAGTTTGTTTCTGTGCCACCCAAATCTGTCAAATGCTTTTGCTGATGCTCACTCCATACTTGACGGATAAAGAGAATATCTGTTTCACATGTCTGTAAGAAGCTTTTGCAGGAATGCAAAATGTTCATTTGTTTGCAGTATTCCATTTGGTTATTCTGCAAACGAGCATACACCCCAGAAAAAAAAACGAAATAAAGCTTTATCCTTATCTGTACTGATATTTCACAATCCCATTAAAGACCACCTCCTCTCTTATGTAACTTCCCTGCTGCAATCATTCCACCCTCCCTATAAGAGTCCAGCTGTTCTGGTCTTGCTGTAGTATACAGCTGCACGTCATTTGACTTGTCGTCATGTCCCTTCGTTGTTGTCTGGCTTTGCTCGCTCTCTTCTCGTTCTCTGGTGCGTCTGATCCAGGCTGCGAAGAACTCATTAAGCCTCTGGAGGATCGTAGCAAGGTACAGTGTCCTCAGCTGAGACATTCAGCATGAAGCTGAACTGTTTAAATTGTTTTAACTCCCTGAGGTCTGAATGGTCATTGCTGATGCCCCCAACCCTAGCAAATAAACAAAACAACCAAAACAGACTTGATCTTGCATGGTTAAAATGGTCCCACTGGTGATTTTGAGTATATATAAACTTATGATTTCTGTTATTTTCAACAGAAATTCTGGTTCTTTAAAAGAGCATTGTTAGATCTGTGAATCTCTTTGAAATTTTAATTTACTTCTCTTTTTTTTTCTTCATCTGTCTCTAGATTTGGGGAAAATGGATATTTTATGCTGGAACATCAGACAACAAAGAGCAATTAAAAGCACTTAAAACTCTGCACAGCTTCTGGGTGGAACAGTCACCCATACCTGACAGTGATGACATGCTCAGTCGCTATGGACACAAAGCGTAATTGTTGATATTTTCAAAATGATTTGTACTTCCTTCAAAGCAGAGGTGTCAAACATAAGGCCTGTGGGCCAGAGTCGACCTAGCAAAGACTCCAATCCAGTCCAGTGATGATTTAGGAAGATGAGAAGGAGGGCATAAATTTTGGACTTTTAACTATACTTTCACAAGGTTTACAGTTTAGTTGTTTCTTTTTTAATAAATCATAAAGTAAAAAAGTAAAGTAAAATGAGTTTGACACCCCTGCTTTAAGGCATCAAATGAGTTACATACTTTGACCTCTTGACTTTTTTCTTTGTTTTTTTTTGTTTGTTTTTTTCATATGCTTGTATTTTTTTTCCTGCTCCTTACCAGGGATGGAAAATGTTATCACGGAAATGTCACTGCCGCCTTCTTAGGAAACTCTTCCACAGATACGTGTAAGAGATTTATCGCGCATGTTGTTATATTTACATTATAAAATATTCATCATGATGTAAAACAACATGGCAACCATCTGGTCTGTATCTTGCAGATTACTATAACTCCTCCAGTCATGAGCATATTGGGAAGCATCTGGCGACCTGCCCCGACTGCATGATTTGGACAGACCACTTGGTGTCACAGGTCGGCGGCGAAACCAGAAAAAGCAGAAGTTTCAGCATCTTCAGTGAGTTGTATTTGCTTGTCTTACATCCAAATGTGTCCAACTTTTAGGACTGTGTAATGTTAATAATTAGTTTCAAAGTGTTTATATTGTTTTTACCACTCTGTTGAAAATAATGTTAACACTCGCCTCCCTCCAGCAAAGACTGGGACACTGGACACCTCTCATCTCGAAGTCCTCAAGAAACAGGCTGAGTGCCTCAAATTCACACTAGATTTACACTTTGCAAACACTACAGGTGAGATGCGTTCACCATCCACGCAACAGTAAGCAGTACATCTAATGTAAACGATCACTTACAAGTTTGATTTTCTTCCTTCGTTTCAGATCTGTGTCCGTATGAGAATGAAGCTGTGGCAGATGCAAGGCAGGAAGAACAATAGAGAAAAACACATTTAAGCTCCTTTTACCCGGTCTCTCAGATCTATCCTGTAACCTGAAATTACTCAAGTGTTTAAAGTGTGCATTCAGATGTGCATCACAGATGTGCTGACAGATGTGGAGAAAGTGCTCTTTCATCTTGCAGTGGATTCAGTGCGGGACAAGGAGTTTGTAACAGTGTTAACTGTTGCTGGGGTTTTTTTGTGGATAGGTGCAGCATTAAACATAAGTCAATAGACTGATTTTACATTTACTCGAACATGCAGTAAACTGATTTCTGATTGTTCTTGTATTCACATAAAGCGTTACAGAAAGAAACTGTGTGTTTGCTTTCTTCTGTTTTGTGTAAATCCGGTCTATTGGTCAGCGCTGTTGGTGCAAGTCTTTCCTGTGACTTTATAACTAAAGCATTTCAAATGCAGAGGCTTTTTTGCTTCAAAGCCCCTCCTTTCCTATATTTTTTCCATCATTGGCCTGAATGTCCCATCCTGACAGTTTTGCCGTGTGTGTCTTTGCAGTGGAGTTTTAAATTGATGTGTGAATTTTACAATATGACCTAAAGGCCTAAACGCATGATGCAAAAAAAAAAAAAAAGAAAAATTGATTATTTTCTGTTTATCCTTATCGGGGCTGTGGGGGGCTGGAGTCTATCCCAGCTACCTTAGGGCAGGAGGCGGGGTACAACCTGGCCAGGTCACCAGTCTGTAGCAGGGTTGACACAGAGAGACAGACAGCCATTCACATTAACACCCCACTAACTACATGTCTTTGGCCTGTGGGAGGAACCCAGAGTACCCAGACAGACGCAAACACAGGGATAACATGCAAACTCCACACAGAATGGCCTGGACAGGTGGTGGAAACTGTGGATTTTCTTGCTGTAAGGCAACAGTGCTAATCAACATCACACTATACTGCAGCGTGGTGGTTACCAAAGAAAAAACAAGTGATGAGCATGTTTATGCATGTGGTAAAGATGGTAAACTCCTTTCTGAAAGTAAATACTGTTTTACATTCTTTTGCACATTATACCTGTTACAGGCACATCATGCTGATACAGCAGGCCTTGTCTGGACGTGTTTTGCACTCCACCTGAGAGATTCATCCAAGGAAGAGTGACCCCAGCCAGCAGTTTCTGAGTGAGAAGTTTGTCTTCCATCCATCCATAGGCTGGATGGATGGATTGGATTCTCCTTCAGCTGCATCTCCTTGGTCTGAATTGAAATGCTCGAAAACCCCGTGCACAGAACTTGAACTTATTGTGTTATTTTGGTTGGTACTAAACTTCCTGACTCAACAGTTGTGCTAGTTTTTGAACTTCCCTTGGTAGATTGCACTGGTTGTTACTGGGTGTATCTGTGTTTATGAACTAGTGCACTGATAGAAGTGTAAAGTTTTGCAAATCATTTACTATCGACACATATTTGCGTTTGCAGCCTTATGCCCCCTTAGTAAATCTAACCTTTAATATTTACTATTTAGCACACACACACACACGCATCACAACAACAAACACCATTAACTTTATTGAACCCAGCCTTATATAATCCTATTACACAGTCCAACCATGCCCTCTGCCCACCCCCTCGCTTATGTAACCTCCACTGAAGTCATCGCAGCCTCCCTACAGGAGCTCAGCCATCCTGTTCTCGCTGTATGAAGCTGGCCGTCATTTGACTTCCCATCATGCCTCTTCATTATTGTCTGACTGTGCTGCTCGCTCTCTTTTCTGATCTAGACTGAGGGGGCGCAGGGGGTGGCCATTCATTTTCCCAAGGGAAAGTGGAGGGCCTCACCAATAAGCAGATAAAAAGATGAAATTAATACTGAGTACGATTGATCACAGAAATGGTACACTGTCCTCAGCAGAGATATAGATTAATCACATATTTTGAAAATGTGATTTTAAACCTTGTTGTTCTTTTTAAAAGTGCTTTATGAATAAAGTGGTATGGTATGTGGTAATCTCGATGTATTCAGGAAAAGTTCTGTTTAAATATCTCCAGGCTGATTCTTACGTTTACATTTTACATGTATTATCTGGAACTTATATTACATCTCTTGTAGGTTGAGTTCGTTGTTTATAGTAATCTTGTATTTTGAGTCCTACTAGTTTTTATTCTCTAGTTCTGTCCGTGGTTATAGTCGTTAGTATTGTATATGTAGTATGATAGTATTGCGGGTTATCCTACCTTCGCTGTGTAACCTGTTTTAAGTGTCTATCATTCTCTGTGTCCACTTGCTGCTGTGTCTGGTCATTTGTATGGTTTATTTCGGGAGGTTGTCTTGAGTTTTGCTTCCTTGTCTCATTAGTTAGAGTCACTTCAGCAGTGTATTTCTCTCCATGTGTCTCCACTTCCCCCAACAACCCTCCTCTGTATATTTTGTCTCAGTGTCCCTTCATTCTTTGTCAAAGTGTCAATCCATCTTACTTTTGTGTCTCCCAGCTCCTGTGCCTGCTGGCCCTAGTGTTGATTCCCAGTTTAGGTTCTTTTCAGTTCCCTTTTGTATTTTATGTCTGTTTCTTTGATGTCATGTTGTTTTGTATTCTAGTCTTCAGCCTGAATAAATGGCTCACTTTTAGTTGACTACCATCTGCCTCTGCATGTATACATTAGGAGCCTCACATTCCTCTCCACTACACAACCCCTGACATGTACAACTGTTGTTTTGGGAAAAAAGAAAAACAACAACAACAACTCTTTTTACACACTATCATGTCCTGTGTTACCTATGACATGAAAACAAAAAAGCTGTAATGACTGAATTATCCATCCATCCATCCATCTTCTGCCGCTTATCCGGGGCCGGGTCGCGGGGGCAGCAGCCCAAGCAGAGAAGCCCAGACCTCCCTCTCCCCAGCCACCTCCTCCAGCTCATCCAGGGGAACACCAAGGCGTTCCCAGGCCAGCCGAGAGATATAATCTCTCCAGCGTGTCCTGGGTCTACCCCGGGGCCTCCTCCCGGTGGGACATGCCCGGAAGACCTCACCCAGGAGGCGCCCAGGAGGCATCCTTATCAGATGCCCGAACCACCTTAACTGGCTCCTTTCGATGCGGAGGAGTAGCGGCTCTACTCTGAGCTCCTCCCTGATGGCCGAACTTCTCACCCTATCCCTAAGGGAGAGTCCGGCCACCCTTCGGAGGAAGCCCATTTCCGCCGCTTGTATCCGCGATCTCGTTCTTTCGGTCACTACCCACAGCTCGTGACCATAGGTGAGGGTAGGGATGTAGATCGACCGG
>VURO01002267.1:0-14461 GCA_015108175.1 Pelvicachromis taeniatus
GGCCTTCTTAAGGTCCTCCCCAAAGCATTTCATTTGAGCTCTGGGCCTTAATTGAGCCTAACACTAACACTTTCGTTCTGTTCTTCAGCTATAGTCCTCTTCTGCAACAAAATTTGGTCCATGATCTGCAAAACAAGCCCAAATCACCACGCCTCCACCGCTGTATTTGACAGTTGATATGAGCTGTTTGCATTGATACGCTGCGTCTGTTTTTCACCAAATGTGTCACAGTGTATTATGGCTAAACATCTCCTCTTTGTTCCTGTCTATTCAAAGTACATTATTCCAGAAGTTGTTTGTTGCAAGCCTTCCAACCAAGAAGGGTTGTTCAGTTGTTCAGTCTTTTCATTTTTATTTTTCAAACTGCTGCCATGAACTTTAATATGTAACCCTCGAGCCGTGGCCTGTAGAGTCTGACATGTAACTCTTGGGTTTTTTGGACATCCTCCAGCTATGATAACATAGCAGTTATGATAGCTGCCACAGTAACAACTTTGTAACAGAGTTGCTAAATTAACTTGTCTAGGGAACAGAAAACGAAATCCATAAGGATCTTGGAGGACTCCCTTCTTTACTAATACCTTGTGCAATTCTCCTTCTCCCTCTTATTGGGTAATGGAGTGATGGGATATGTGTGTATGTGTGTAGGTGTGTGGGTGTGTGGGTGTGTGTGGGTGGGGGGGTGGGGGGGGGTCTTCCTCTGTATGCTGTTCCATCTTCCTACTTTGCCTGATACTGGTGATTATAAGCTAGTTTGCTGAGGTTGTCCGGTCACAGTAATTGCAGGTTAGTTGTCAGTCACTGCATGGTCTGTTGGTGATGAAAAGAAAGGTCAACGCAGAGCGCTTGGAAGTATAGGAGCCATTTAATCAGAGTGGGAAAGCAGACTAATATTGCATGGGGACTCTTCACAATGATGTGAAATCAAATAACTACAATAGTGAAACAGGACTGCACCTTTACATATCATATATGATATTTTATGCAGAACGTGTACTATATTTACTATACGTCCTTATATTTAACTATGTTAGCATAGTTACTGTGATTTTACTCTCTTTCTCTCTTTTTTAAAGGTTATTTGAGAGAACAGATTAGCCATCAATCATTGCATTAATGAGGCTCACTGGTTACCTAAAAGTAAAAAAAAAAAAAAAAGGTTCCAGTGATATTTGAGGGTGTGAAGTTATATAAGGCTGTATATAACTTACAGCTTTATTCACTGCCTGGGCTTTCAGAGGTGGCTGTGCTGCCACCTGGGAGCTGCCTGGGTTGGAAAAGCTATGAAAAACTTTTTACCACATTCCCAGCCTTAAAAAGAAAAGCCACAATATGGATATAAACGTGGATTCTGGGAGTGAACTGAAAAATCTACAGGTATGAACACAGGTATGTGTTTACATAACAAGAAGATTCTGGGAATAAGGAGGTGCTCTGTACCCGTCGTGTATTATCAAGGTTATCGAGTCTTCAATATGAGTTATAGGCTTCCTCCTGTATTGTCACTGCGTTCATTTTGTATTTTCAGCGCAAGACTTGCTTTCATGATTTTATCAGAGGCTGGGATTAAGTATATTTGCTCAGGAACAAGAATGCAATTAGCACAGTCACACTCACTGATCAATGCTGGCCTATCGGTAACAGCTCATGAGCAAACAAGATTTTTTTTTTTTTTTTACTTTAAACAGATAGGAAAGGAATGTCAAATACAATTAAAACTCCAAATAGTTGACTGCAAATGTTCGACTGATGTTATGTAAGAGAAAAATGCAATTTCCCATGTAGTCTGGCTACAATGGCCACAAACCTTTGTGAGTCTATTTGTCACCCCTCCCCAGTTCTCATCCCTGTGTTTCAGGTAAACAATAGATATGGGACCCCCAGCTGCTGTGCCAGGTGACCTCATCACAGTTTCGCCAATCAGCCCTCACTCACGCAAACAAAGGTCAGTCCAGTGAAAATGCCAGTGTCGGTTCTCACAGTCACCCCGATAATATCTCCGTCCTTCCAGCCACACACTCATTGACATGGAGCAACCACACAGATAGGGTTGCAAATGGGCACTTCTATGAGTCAAAGCAGGGGTGGGTGGGACACTGGACATCCCCCCAGCGGATACCTTGTTCTCCCATTAATTGATCGCTACTTGATCTTGGATGGTGATTCAGGGGTACTCTCTAGGGCAGGCCACCAGTCTCGGTGATATGTGTGGGAACTGTTCGGAGGCCACGAAGGTGCACCTGTTAAATGGCCGTTTCGACCTATTCCCCCGGCACTCTGCCCATTGTTGGGGATTTATATTCAGTTTCCTTCTCAGATGGACACACAGTAGAGGACTGGTGGAGCAGAGTACTCTCTTTTCAGAAAATGGGCTGCTTAAAAGGCAGACCTGCTATGGTAGGGAGTAATGAAAGCGTGACATAGATCTTTATGATTACTTTATGTTCCACAGATCTGATCTTTTCAAGCATTTCTGTATCAGTAATTTATTTTTTCATTCTGATGGAAATGTAATAAAACAAAATAGTCATAAAGACCGAACAGAATCTTTTGTGGGACAGAGGACGATCACAAGAAAGCAATTAGCCTTAATGACAGCCTGATGTCCTGTGGCCTGCTTGTTGACCTATGACCCTCGGTTTAATGAAGGCTGTAATAAGTGGCATTACTCTGTCAGCGTGGCATCTCGGTCAAAGGTGAATAGCTAGATGACAGGTAGCCACTGTAGTGAGGAATGCAGGTGGGATGACCGTTTAAACAGACAACGAGAGGCAGGTGCAGTAATGATATCTAACAGACATAGTATGGCAGTTGCCAAAGTGGGAGGTGTCAATGCCAAAAAGTATTTGCTATATACAGTAGGTACACTATAATAGATACAAATTTGTCAGCGTTTACAATGTTTTGCACACTTTTTTAAAAAAATGCTGTTTTACCTCTTCAGTATCCACAGTATTATGAGCAAAATAGGTCAAATTAAATCTTTCGTGAGAACATAAAACCCTGTACATTCGGAGATAAATATCATAGTACATTTCACTGTTCAATTAACTGCAGTTTCATAGTTGCTCGCCTTTCAGACCTTTCTCTGTGTGAATTAAACCGTAATCCTTTCCACACAAGCATATCATCGCCGTGTCATTCTCACATGTCCCCTCTAAGCTGAAGCTGCTACCCACTGACACGCCACTGCTGTGATCTTCAGAGAGAAGATAGAGAGGCGAAGGAGTGGTGGAGCGGTGGGAGTGGAGTGTTGTGGGGGGGTGGGGAAGGAGCCGGAATTACCAGATTTAAATAAAGTCAACTTTCCGGCCATCTGGCCAGTGTTTGGGATAGAGGGGAATGCCTTGAAGGCTTGTGGAGCCTGAGTGAGAAATCTGTATTTTTAATACTCCCGATCCAAACCTCTTATCAAAACAAAAAGCATGACATTTATTTTAAAACCACAAAAACAAAAGTTTCAGGCAAAATTTTAGGTATTATTGTAGGGTCTATCTTACAATATAAAGCACCTTGAGGCGACTGTATAAATAAAACTGAACTGAAAAAATTGAACTTGTTTTTGTCCTAATCACAATACACTGGTTACGTAAATAATGTCCTCCAGTAGCATTTACGATCAGATACAAACAACTGTGATACTAATAATGAGGTTTAGTTATCAATATGCTCAGTGAATTTTAGATTGATGAGTCAGTCACAGCACACCCTGGAGTCAGTGTAAGTGGATCTTGAGACACGCATCATGGTCCAAGAAAAGTGGCACATGGGCTGGTGAGAGGAAATCAGGAGGGGGTGACCAGGAGGACATATCCCTAAACCAAGCACTCTAAAATTAAAGACAAAACAATGTGTCAGGGCATGATTGATCAGTCTGTAGTGTTTTGTCAAAATTCAGCCGTCTTTGCAGCCCCACCCCCAGGCACTTCCTATAATCAAAGGCCATGCCCACCCATGGCTAATTAGACATTAAGCAAACGTCAAGAGGGCCTGATTTAAAGCAGCCATCCTAGACCTGAGCAAAACAAAGGGAGCAGAGTGGGGAAATGGGAAAGATCCAGATCAATACTGAGCGGCACTTTTGTTTGCTGAAATGCCATAGAGGCTGAAATAAATCAGATGAGGAGGGAGAGAAGGTCCAGCGATTGCGTTCTCACGGCTCCCCGGGCACTGCACTGAGAACAGGCACACCTGGCCTAACAAAGCCCAGAAAAAGGGGAGGGATGAGCATGCAGGCAGGCGTGCATCCACAGAACCACACACTCACAGACGTTGACTTCAACTAAATCATTTAAACAAGAGGGGATTTAAAAGGATTTCCTATTGACACCATCAGACATATAGTGTGAAGTCTCAGAAGATGTAATTACAAAAAATAAGAGGACTCAAGAGCATTTATGATAATCACAACTTTCATATGTATGTATATTAATTATTGTCACCATCATTGCCAATACAACTTCACCATTTATTTATCTTCAAATTGAAACAAAAACACTTCTTAATAAAGCTAAAGGAGAACAGCCATAATAATTTGATACATTGAAAATTAAATTAGAAAATTGATTAAAAGGCTTAAAAAGACAGAGGTGGCATTTTAATTGGCATTTCATTTACATGTGACGATGCCCAGCGGTTCCTGTTAATGCAGATGTAAAAGTAGCAATATTCATATGGTGGCATCACCTCTTGGTGTACACAATGATGGCATCAGTTTTATTCAGCTTTGGGTTTTCCCTGATCAGTGATCACTCCAGAGTTTTCTTGTCTGATATGAAACGCCTCACCTGACCCCTCCTTCCCCCTTTCTGCAGCATCTGTGGCAGGGCTCCCCCTGTAAATCATACTGTCACTTCTCACACTCTGCACCTCTGGAGCGTGAGCACCCGAGCTGGTTTCAATTTGTGCCTCGAGCAAAGTTAATAAGTTTGAGATAAATTTAGCTGGCCTGGCTGGAGCTGATTTGGCACGGTGTACGCTTTCACCCCCATGATTAGCCGTGGTCCTAAACTTCACTGGTAAAGCACAAAGAGAGAGTCTGTTTCACCCTAATGCAGTGTGACCCCATGCAGAGAAGCCTGTTATCACTACTTTTTAGTGAGTTCAGGTTACAGGTGAGTCAGGTACTAAAAAGATAATACTGACATAGCGTATGCCGTGTATGTGGGCAGGGGGGTTGAGTTAGGAGGAAGTAGTAAGAACATCCACAGAACGTTCTCTAGCAAAGAAGAAATTCAAGAAAGTTAATTCGCCGAGGAAACATGAAGGAGGAAGCTGTCAACTGAGAAACTGAGACGTAGCACAAGTCAGGATGATACAATGACTGAAATTGTTCACAGTCAATGAGAACTGCTCACCGGAGCTTGGTTTAAGTGCCACTGCCATTTAAGTAAATTTACTTTACATCAAGTTAATACTCATCTATGCTAACCTTCAGCAACTGGCGTGATGTTAGTAAGCAGTCGCTTGGCTATTAACCAGCTGGAAGTGACTAGAGCCCTTTTTGCTTAGAACCACATGATTGGGGGCTACCCCCAGTAACCTAATGCAGGGACCAATTATACATAATTTAAGACTTAAGCAATTTCGACAGATTTCTGGAAATTACTGTAGAGCTCTTGTTGCTGTTGCTGAAGAGAAATGACAGTGGGATATTTTGACAGGTTTTTACTACAAACCAGTTCTCAGATACACAAAAGTAGGGGTACATGGCGGCTAATATCCATGTGTTGATTGGGGCTAAAGTCAGGGGGTTAAGTAAGGTCTAGTTAGCTGAGTTCTGAATTACCACAGAGAAGATTAAGCAAAACAACAGGCCTTCATCCCACCTGTCTACAAATTACTGCTACATAAACACGATGGCTGGTCGGCTGCATGCACACGCATAAGATAAATTTACCTAGGTGGTCGAACGTCACGTAACACAGCTGACAACTGGAGACGGGCTCAAAGATTGTGAGTTTGAGCCTAATGCTAAAAAAAACTGCGAGTTGTGCCAATCTTTGTATGTTTTGGAGAGGCTACTGGTAGTAATTTTATTCACCACAACTGTATTCCACGGTAAAATGGTTAATTCATCGACATTACAGAAAGAGAAGCGTGAAACTGGAACAAAGGTTTTCTATCATAGTGTAAAAATACAGTTCAGCCCGAGTCCTGTAATATGCACGTGTCCATTAGGAGCTGAGCCTGTCCCCCTGCTACTTGTGGTCATGTGATTTGGCCCTGTTAACAGGTGGATGCCCCTATGTTTACTACCCGTCTCTCTGTGTTTGCTGATGGTCAGACAGGAAGCTGGCCAGACTGTGGTCAGCCTGAGTCAGTACTGGAAAAAAAAACAAAAAACTTTCAGGTAGGTGTGAGGAAGACTTGGTGACATCACTGTTATGGGATAGCCTTCTGAAGGTGGAGGCAACTTGGATATTTCTGGCTCTGCTCATATACACACTATCCTAAACATGAAACATTGAAGTATTCTCAAACTATCTGAGCAATGACATCACTTTGGAGTAGAGTGGTATCTGCCTCTGTGTAAGAGTCATGTTTAGATGAATCGAATTCTGTGGACATTAAATATCCTAAATTAGTCATGTCTAATCCCTATAACTGTGATTGTATTGTATACATAATTATATCTGTGTGAATGTGTGTGTGTGAAAGCATGTAATTGCGGTGTGTGGTCCTATTCACATCACACATAGGTGTCAGCTCCCCACTGCTGGGCCGCTACCACTTCACCTAGAGCCACAATTAAAAGCCCCGGCCGGAAAGCGGGGCTGAGCGGGTGGATGCTGAGATGAGACAGGCTTACTGAGCAGTTCCTTTCCCTCCTCGTCTCTGAAGGCTACTTGGCAATACGCAGACGGCCCAACATGTCAGGTCCAAACAAAAGTCCAATCCGTCTCAACACAGTTGGCTGACTGCAGGACCTGAAGCAAGCCCAACACGTAGCATCTCTATGCTTGCTTTGCACTGAGCCATGCATGCTCACACAAATGGAAACAGGAAGGCCTGATCAGGTCAGCATTTCACAGCTATTCAGGTGGTCTGCATGTAGAGCTGCAGAACTCGAGGGACACAGCCACTGATAATTTTCTCTGGCATAACCCAACTTTTATTTAAAGGCAGTGAGAAATGTGTTCTTTTTCTCAAGGCCACTGCTACATGGTCAGTAATTACCAACAGATGTTTGCCCTTTATTAGTATATGTCTTTATTTCTATGTTAATACAAGGCATTAGTCAAATACAGTTGGTCTAATAACTGAGTTTTTTTTTTTTTACCGCTAGAATAGTATCTTAGCAAACTTTTAGATAAACATTATTATTGATGTATGAATAAGATCTTGATCTTAATTATTAGATCTAAATAAAATTTTGAAGCTATAAATCCGCTGTTCTCTGTCAGGAAAGTCCTGGGATCCAGTGGCAATCCTATAAAATCCTACCTATAGAACCCTGTCTTGTATTGCCTCTAGCAGTACGTTAACCTCTGACCTTAAACTTACATTTAGGACATCTGGTTTGTGTACCTGGATAAGTGATCATTCACCTGCCATACAGTCTTAATGCACTCATATTAACAAGGCTAACAAGACTAAAAGAGCTTCTCCAAATAGATGAAATCAAATGAGAGAAAGATTTGTTTTCGAGCCTCGGATGTGTACTCAGAACAAACAAACAGATTTACTAGTCAGACATGTAAGTGCTAAGTGACAGTGTTGCATTTTATTGGGTAATCAAGAGCGTAATCATCAAGCCTTTAAGCTTCTCTCATATCAAGTGTTTTTCACTCCAACCTTTGATGTAATGAGAAAGAAAGATTTGTTTCCTTTATCAGTTCAGATCACCCTCCTCATAGCTTTCCAAAGATTACGTTCATAGATTTTCTCCCACTATAAAAAAGATGATTCTCAGAGTTTATAGGGCAATACTCAAGTTCCCATTTCCTAATTTCTATCTAATTGGTTTTTGGCACTTCACACCCAGGTAACAGGTGTTCCCTTCCTGAAACCTACAGTGGGTTTATTTAGGTTTTCACACGCACACTATATCCACCACCCAACTCCCACTTTTCCCCATATAACAGGAGAAAAGCATCACTTGTGTGACTCACATTTCTATCTGGGCAGCCCAGTGAGTCTGTTACTCAGCTGAGGTCTTGGATGTAACTTAGCCATGCGCCTCTATAACACAAGCTGTAAAATGACACAACTCCTCAAGTAGCTCCTCAGCAGCTATCAAACCCCAAGTGCCTGTTAAAGCTCACCGACTCCCCCTCAACTCTACCATTCCACCCTTGTCTTATAAAACCAGGAGCCATAAAAGTGCCCCAGGGATTACGCTTTTTTCTCCACGTGTTCTCAGTGTTGTGACAAATAGACAATTCATACATAAACATGCCGTGGCAATATTTTGGACATGATTCTTTCAATTGGGGATTAATAACAGCTGATTTATTTGCTGAAGATCAGAGGTCAGACCACAGATGGAGAAAAATAACCACAGTGGATGCTTTGTTTCAACGTGAGTAATTTCCAATATAAGCAGGAAAAGCAGTGATTGTTCACTAGTGGGGGTCAGAATCAAGCTTGCCTGATCTGCAGTTACTTGATCTGAGTATGAAAAATATCCCAGTAATAAAGCAATAAGTCAACAGACAATTTTATGACAAGTGTCCGTGTGGACATGAAGAAAATATTACAAGCCTAAATAAAGCTGAGGACTTGGAATGTCAGCTCCAGCAGCCCCTCCCAACCACTGCACCACCCCTCCTACCCAGTGATTCCACCCTTTCCCTCCCAAACATTTCCCCAGGATTGGCAACAAAATTAAAGTTAACATCTGCTGGCATTATTTTTAAAAGAAAAGCAAAACTATTGATGAACTGATCAAACATTGTGATGAAATAAAAATTGGACATATAGCACGAGTAATTTAACCACATACCAGGTGCAAAATCTGCTGTGTTTCCTTCCAAGATAGGGTTTTATACCAAACAGTCCTCCTATAGGTCTTTTAAATTGCAATCTTTGCAATATTGCTTTAATTTGCATATGTTTGCAGACACTTGCAAAGTAAAAGCTGCTGAGTTCTTATAGAGCAACATGGAAATGATTACCTCCTGGCAAATGCAGATTTGTTGGCAGATTTCTGCTTGAGTATGTGTGTCTGTGCACATTCAAGTGTGTAGATATACTTGAGCACAAAGAGACTAATTGCCACTTAAACATCACTAGGTTTCATTTGACAAGTGTGCTGTGCATCAGCCAAAGCAACATCTGGACTCAAACAGAGAAATGAGATGACTGCCAAGCACATGCATTACAGCTCAAACCTCAGTGCATGAGAATGCCTGCAAGGCTGAAAATTAGCTGAGAACGTGTAAAGGCTGCACAGCAGAAATGTCTTTCTGTCTCTCTTTCCGTGCTGATTCTGCAAAATACATTCAAATAAGGAGTTGAAAACAATATGGCAAATGTTTTTTAAAGGATATGACTGTTAGAGGATTTTCGAGAAAGCTGGTGATGAAACCTCCACATATACAAATAAAAACTACCCTAAAATAAAGTTAAAGGTTATAGTCACCCTGAGGAAGCATAAAAAAAAACACCTTTAAAATAAAGTCATCTAATACGCGAAGATCAAATAAATATTCATTTCACTACTTTTAAGGGGTACATTTATTTCACAAGTGGCTTTTATGACCAAATCGACGTACTCCTTATAGAGTGCTGTTTTTATTTTTTTGTGTGTGTCTGTGTTTTCAAGGATTCAAGCATGGCTAACGTTTGTGGTAATGACAAAATATAATTACGATTAGCAGCTGCGGAAAGGTTTAAACTGGATAGAGAACAGGACATAGAACAGATAGAACAGCTTTGGAATGGCTGTGGAAATCTTCTCCAAATGAAATGATCTCAGGAACATTTGCCTTTAAATATTAACAGCAGTAGCTAACGTGACAATTTTGACATGTACTTAAATACAAGGCTGAAGTTGAACCAGGCAGAGATCCTACACACGTGGAGACTTTTCCCCATATTTTAGTCGTTACCAAGTTTGGAATATTGAAGGTTTGGTCTTATAAGTGATCAATACTCTGAATTTATAATAACTCTGATTAAAAATGGAATGTAATGTTCAATGAAGTGGGTTTGAAGAAGAAATTAGCTACTGCTGCTTATTCTCTCTTGGCTTTACTGATTGACTGCAGTGTCCAATCAAGACAACAGCATTTCCTTTTCTTGTCTTCTGTAAAATTAATTAGTTCTAATTATTGTAAATATGCCATACAATTAAAACCATGACATTCATTCATTTCTTCAGGGAGCACTCGGAGAGGACTGTGTGTAAGACGTTGGATTTCCTCCCACCTTATACCAAATGTAAATCAACACAGTTAAATTCAAGGGTTAACTCTCACAACTCAACAACATCAGCAAAAAGAAGCAGCTTTTGATCACAAACCTCCCTCTGAAAAAAAAAATGCAGTTGCTACTTGGTTTCCATAATGCTGCACACTCATCAAATCCCTGCAAAAGTACGAATTGTAATAGAAACATTAAAGCTATGCTGATCTTTGTCTTGACTTCAAATACTGCTCTTACCTAATCTGCTAATGGTTTCATAATTAAAAACTTTATCATCAGACTACTCATGTTTTCTATCCAATGATGTTGTCATAACCACAAAAACTAATGTTGTGAGCTGCATAGAAAAAATATATATAAACTGCTTTTGGACTTTAACTATCAACATTAGTTTCTTGCTATTAAATTTTTGGATGCATAACATAATTGTCATGTGCAATATTAATACGGCAACAGAGCTACATCTGAAAGCTGGACCTGCACCTCTTAATGCCACCGAGTGGTTAATCAGCTTATTGATGCATTTTTTCAAACCTGCTTGCCTGCATGCTTTTTTTGGCAGCAGTCCTGCTCATGTGTCCTGCAGTAACTTTGTTGGCCTTTCTCTTTCAGACAGGCGGTGCTCACACATCTGTTGTTAGTTCCACCGTATTCAATTCAATAAGTAACATTTTGCACAGCATAAGCAATAATTGGTGAGACAACTGTTAAATGGTGATCAGACAGAATGCAAGGCGTATCTGGCCTCCGTTAGTCTGTCTGAGTGAATGGCTGTGAGGTTTAGTAATCTGGATTTTCACTGACGGCTAAAGCAGGGAGATTTTTTATTTTTCTGTTTTTTTGGGAGAGGAGTAGAGGAAGAACAGGGAAGAAATGGTTCAGAGAATTGCAGGCAAGGGCATTCCTTTATGGTTTTGATTTGGGAGTGACACTTCATCACTTGCATAGAAATGCTGCCTGAGTGGAAAAAAAAAGTAATATAAATTTTCAGGCTGCCTCAATAATCAAACTGTGGATTTTATAGAAGGTGATCATGATAATGATGATAATATTGATGGCACAGTATTTTTTACTGAAAAAGAAACATTAATAATTCTGCTGTTCATAGTAAAAACTGATCCAAATAATACAGATGCAGGCAAAACTCTGTTATAAATGTGTCTACCCATTAAGCACTTTACATTATAGGAATGCTAATCCTCTCCAGGACTCCTGAGATAATAGTAAAAGAGAAGTAGGTTGGATGCCATTTGGGCTAGCTACAGATGGATGAGAGCATTATTATTCAATTGGCTCCACTGTTATAGTTTCACTGAAACTGTAATGGTAGTGCAGAGCGCTGAGATCCACCGTATCTGAGACAGCCACCCTGCCAACCTTTTGGCAAACAGCGTCTCACTGGCCAATTAAGAACAAAAGTCCTCCTAAAAAAGGAATGAAAAAAAAAAACAAGGAAGAACAGAAAGAAAATCTGCCTTTTAATGTTGAAGGTAATGGTAGACTGATTTAAGAAGAAACCCAGAGGATTTTCTTTAATTCCATACACAGGAATCCAGGTTTCACTCAGCACACACCCAGATGCTAGTCCTGTACAATACAGGGATTACTTTAACCTTCAGCTGCTAAATATTCATAAGCAGTAACCATAACAAATATACCACCAACATTCAGTCTCCAAAGACCTGTGCATCTTACATAAACGCTGATGCACAGCACAGTTCAACAATGGAATACCTTAATGCAAGGTATGAAAGCAAAACAAGCTATGTAAACAAAAACAAAACACAATAGTATCAACAGACTAGAAAATCTATTTTACTCTGCTAGATTTGCTTAATGATGGGTTAAGTAGTATAGTAAGAAGTAGAAGTAATAACTTCTTCATGTTCAAGCCAAAAGATGGTAGATTTTGGACTGGACTGATAAAGAAATACCTGATTTCAATCATGCCAGTGAGAAATGTATGCAGAACCCCAGAGAGCGGAGAAGTTGGGGAAGCGGAGACAGTTTTCAACACAGATAAAAATCAGCTGGCGCCTGTTGAGCAGGCGCCCGAGTACAGTATGTCCTGTCGCCGCCAAGGACAAGACTCTTCCTAGTCACGCCTTTAAAAAAAAGAGAATTTACATCTCAATTTTCACGTTTGGCTTTTGACTTGTACTAATATGAAAGTGGCCAAATGTGTGCCATGCAATATGAATGATGGATTTTACAGCTGTTTCTTAAAAATAAACAAATAATTGTACATGTATATGTATATGCTTTTGTTTTCTCTCTTATATCTTTAAGTTAAAGCCAGATGGCAAAATTCATAAACAAAATTCTTATATAAACTAAACTAAAGCTGTCAAGTAACATTGGGTAACATTTCTTTTCCTTTCCCCTCTGCTTTTATCCTATGTTGTTATCTTTTACTTGCCGTTAGCCAACACTAAAAGCTGCACATTTTACCCCCTGTGGGACTGCACCCACGCTCTCCCTGCCTTGCACTTGTGATCTTTGGGCTGGTGGGAAATGTGCGGAGGTATTCCATTTTCTCCCTGCTATCCTAAGTGCTATCCTAAGAGACGTGGATTGGGTTTACCGTCCAAACCTTCTACTCCCCACATGCTCATCAACACCGTATACATCTACTGGTTTTCATCAGCTCCTTCTTAGGCTCTGCCACCTGCATGTTCTTACCACTGTTGAAAAAAAAAAGTTAAGCTTCAATGAGCAACTTCAACCAAACTAAAGTGCGCTGGAGCCACAGTTTCAGGTCACAGGAGTGCGCTGAGGTGTAGGTGCTGTGTAACTCTAGATAGTTAATTACAGTGTGTGCGTGGCAGTGAAATAAGAGGGTCATAGCTTCCTGATACTCTTTTTCATGATTCAAATGTTCCTCTTTTCTGTCCACATGGAGTGTTTGCTCTCAACTTCTTCTAAAATCAAAGCAAGAGTCACCATCTGCTTGCATCTCTACTCCAGCAGATTGCTGTTATTGTTTGGGGTTTCATTCATTCAGTCATTCAGTAATAAAAAAAAAAAAGGCTTGTTTGTAGCTAAATTAATGATGCTTGCTTGCCTTCATGTCCCACCATTAGAGTCATCTGATCTGCTCCTCTGCTGCACCCACCTCACTTCACCAAACAGCCTTTAGAGTGTTTATGCCCACATGTCACCACCTCTTGTTTGCCAGAGGTCCAATAATCAGATAGCCCAGATCGCTAAACTGCAGTCAACTCAACAAACTGATGCCCGGACACAGCAAGATACTGCAAACAAAATAGTACTGAACTGTGCAGCAAATCCAGTAAATCAGTTAGAGTTTTCTTACTCCTACTAAGAAAGGTAACCAAACCACTCAAATATTGGATATCAGGAAATAGTGGAGAACAATTTCCTTTCAGAGTAACATTAGAATGCTGGAGCCTGACTCCCGGAGGTTCAGGGCCAGCACCGCTGGGCTGCTCCAATTAGATGGCGCTTCCCTGCTGTGTCCGACCCAGCCAGAACACAGAAGCACCCAAAGGAAGCTGGAAGGAAGAAATAGAGGAATGAGAGAAGACACACACACACACACACAGGCGTGAGAGCTGTGTTATGTTTGGCACGTATCACCTAATGTCTCTCACAGTCTACATACGTTGCGGGTCATGCTGCAAAGTGATCATTAGACAACTCAGAAAAGTTTAGCAAAATAAAAGGATGAAAACTCAGAAGGCTAATGTGAGGAGAAAGCCTCTCATATTTAAGAACAATTTTCATGCATTTTGTGTATGAAATTATTGGACTGCATGGTGTAGGAATAGCAAAAGAAAATAGTAAAGGTGATATTAATTGCTCTTTTTGTAACCCAATTAGGTCATTTGTAACTTACTGAGTTTTAAAAAGTTGTATTATTACACTTAACCCGCTATGTAAACCATTAATAACAAGTTTTAACTATGTTTTAAAATTATTTCTTTTCCACTGCACATAAATGATAATGGTAAAACCATCATATTTTTGTGGAACTAATCCAAACTGTCTGGAGTTAGACTCTCGCTGTCGATTGTCAAAATTCAAATTGAACCCCGTCTCCACAGGTTACAGTCACTAGAAGCAATTT
>VURO01002267.1:14481-33697 GCA_015108175.1 Pelvicachromis taeniatus
CCCCCGCTGTAATAAGACACTGTTTTAAAGCCCTTGAAGTATGTCATTGTTCATTTCACCTCTGCCCTTTCTGAATGTAATAATCTTATTGCCACGGTCTAATGCTGAAATCCCTGAACACCTAAGAGGACTAGTTTTTTCTTGACCACACAAGATATTCCTACTTCTCCTGCAACAAGTGGTATCAAAGGCACATGGTGAGCAGCTAAGAGGAAGTGCATCTGTAGAGCATTCGTTTGCGAGATTTGGGCAAAGGTTGGGGCACTGGCTCTAATGCAGGTGCTATGCTCTGGAAGGTGATTAGATATCATCACTCTTTCATTAACTTGGTATTTCTAGTATCTCCGTGACTGTGTGGAAAGAATGGCTCCCTTTCATCAGTGCTCCCAGAAAATGAGCCATGCTGAAAGAGCCAGGTTAAGTTGGGAGGATAATGAAACAAGAGAAAAGGGGAGAGAAAGCTGACAGAGGAGTAAAAAGGTGCAGTGTGGGTAATTTCTACGTAGTATTTAAACCCACGTGTATAACAGTGCAAACACTCTAATGTCACTGAGAATAAGCAAATATCAGTCAGCACATAAACAAATGCTGTACTGAGAAATAAACAAATGGGGATGTAAACAGGCACAGGTGACGTAGACAAGAAGGGGAAGTAGGGCAAACACATTAGAGTTTATTTTTAGGTTACGACACTATGGGCGACAACAAAAGTCTCCTTTTCACCTGATCACTGAAACAGTTGGGAGGGGAAGAGGGTATAATATTCCATTTCGTAGACCGGACCCAGGCGCATACAGGTTCTACGTGAAAAGCGTCTCTGTGGGTAGGTGCTGGTCTGACATCACCCAGAGTCGGGGATGGGAGCTTTTATGTGTAGTGGTGCCAGGAAGCTGCTAGCACTGTCAGCCAGTCTGAGTCAGCGCTACGCTCTAGACACAAACGTGCAAAAATCCATGACAGAGACGAGTTTCACAACTCTGCCTGCATTCTGCTCAAAATAACCTAAACAAGTAGGCCCGGCTCTTACTGAGTAAAGTATTTCACTGGCAACAAAAAAGAAAAACTGCACTTTATTAGTGTTTGTTATGCAAATTGTCACTGTGACATTTTTATGTTGGTGATGAGTCTTTTTATAGTTGTTTGACTGAATAGGACACTGAACAAGAGTACATTTTATTGAGTATGATTTTCAACTTTCTACTTTCTTCACATAGTCTTTCAAAAATTATATCGTCCATTGTGTTTCTTTAAAAAAATACAACTCTAGAAGTCCACAGAAAAGCAGCAGCACATTAATGTTGTTTCAAGTAACGCTTTGTGACTGTCACCTGCTCTCGTTCCAGAGGTCCCCTGTTGAGAGTGCAATCACCTTACTGACCTTTGCAAAGACTCGGGTAATGTCATAACATTTTGTCAACACCTTCAGAATGACCTATTGTCATTCAGACATAATTATAGGTCAGGCCCTGTCATTGGAAATGGAGGGCAGTGACCTACAGATATCACACTCTGCTTTCATTAGCATTTCATTGTCATTCAAACTGAGTCTGAGGCTACTTCACCTGGAGGCATGAAAGGTACCTGAAAGTCACTCAGCTGAGTTCAATATTGGATTTTCTTTTCGGGTGTGCTTCCAGTAAGATTGAAGAGTTCAGTTCAAAATAATTTTTAAAAACTGATGCTTGGCAGTGGCACCTATCCCAAACACTGGTTATCACTGGTTCCACTGTCTTCCCAAATCGGAGTGTGTTTCCTTCCTTGCAGATAGACTATCATTTGGTACCTTCAATGTTTCAGTTTACTAGAAGCCAAGAGCAGATAAGACTGAGATTACTGTTGCACTATCTCCGGGGGACGTCAAAGCAAGAAGAAAATATGCAAGAAAGTGTGCAGCAGTAACTAGTACACACAGCTAAACCTGTACAGGGGTGAAGGCCAGAATACATCTGTTTCTCAGTTGGACGGTATTTCCTTAGTGACATAGATAAGCTATAATCTGTTATCTGATTTGACATCATGAGTGAGATGACTGCATGGCATAATTTAGTATAATTTAAAATCAGCTTTTAAAAAAATTATGTTATTATAAATCCAATTTTCCTGAAATATTGACCTGGAAATGTATCTTGCGTGTTTTGGACAGAAAGCTGTTCGGCTCTGTTTTTGTCTCCACTGTCTTTCTGATTAAGGGGAGCTGTTGTGGTTCTGTATGGGATATCAGGGAGGTGCAAGAGAGTCAGATAAGGGAGTAAAAGGCTAACAAAGTCTTAAAAAGTCCCTCTTAAATTTGACTCACCGCAAAATGCCAAAGCAGTGCCAAAGCACTCTGACCTGGAACGGCAAACACTGAGAAAGCCCATTCCTATGAGAATGCCATTGACAGTGGGCACTGCAACCAGTGTGGTCTGTTCCAGACGTAACTTGCTTAAGAATCAGTTACAGAGAAACTGAGGAAGTACCCGGAAGGACACTTCATTTGTTTTGCCAAAAAGTATTTTGTTAGTTTTTCCTCTTGTGGTCTTTTGCATTTCTAGAGAATTATTTGCTAGTTGTGGTACGTCTCAAACAGATGTGATGTCAGCTGTGAGTGCTTGAAGCCACCTCTGGGAGATTTTATTTTAGATGTTTGGATAAAATCCTTTTTTTTTTTTTTTAAAGAACAAGAATATGGAAAACAAAAGATCACTGCCAGTACAAATTATAATTATACAAATTATAATAAAAAATTATAATTTCTATTTCTTTCACACACTTCTATAGCAACACCACAAAGATTTGCACACCCACTAAACTAACACATCCACACACAAATGAAAGGAGAAAAAAAACGAGGGGCGGTCTGTTCAGACGGTTGCAGTGGAATCTGAGAGCGCTAGGAGAGGTGGAAGACATGATTTGGCAGTTTACCCCCAGTGTTTGCCTCAACATTTTGACGCCATGGCTCGAAGTCAAGCTGAGAAGTTTCCCAAGACCTGCTCAGCCTGCAGGTGGGTGTTCGGCGTAAGCGCTGAGCCTGGCCCCCTGAGGATCTGTGTCCCCCTGATCGAGCGTACGCCAGTGTGCAGGGCGCCTCAAACTCTTAGCAGTCAGCACTGAGGGTGCGAACACATCCCACTCCTCTGATGCCTCTGTGTTAGCCATCACAGGGTTTACTCCTCAGTGTGTCGAGATCAGCTGCCTCTCAACTGTAAAGGCAGCAGCTCTTATTGCAGTTCCCACAACGACCGTGTCTGTTTAAAAAGTGAAAATTCAGAAAATTAGATATAATATTCAGCTTCTAATGAGATTTAAATATGTTTGTACTGGAAAAGACTTTGGATGCAGGAGCACTGAGTGTCAGTGGTTCTCAGGGGCACATCAGAAATTTTACTTTACTAACTCAGGGTTTACAACCCAAATACAGAGAATTTCTTTGTATTATAAAATCAGGCTGTATTAAGGGAAAAACAAAAAAAAACTCTACCATGTTCTTCTACTGCCTATATTTCTCTCCAACAGCCTTTTTTACATTTGAATCTATGTCATCCAGTTATATGAAGGGAAGCTGTAAAGACCGTCTGCCACAACATCTGGTTGACCAAGGGGGCAAGGAAAACAATGAGAAGGGAATTAAAATAAATGTAATAAAAATCATGGGAACAAGAGCTTTACCTTGCATTGTAAAAGAGAGACATTAAATGGAGGAAAAGAGTTCTTTTAAAATATTCACAGATTAATTAACAAGCGTAAAATAGTTTATGTACATGTTTACAACACATATTTTATACTACATCATACCATGACCAATATCCTCTTTTTAAGTATTCAAAATTGTTGCTGTTAATACATTTTGATGTAGATTTAGACATCTCACAGTGGCATTTGTAAATGTTCACTAATAGAAATTCAAATCATAAAGTTGTGATAAAAATAGGAAACTTTCAGTCCCTTTCTGTGGCTCCATGTGATCTCATAACTTACAGTTGGATTTCATTTCTAAAATTGAATACATGGATTAGAGGGACTGAACTCTGAACAAAGTGTCCTTTGTCCAAAGGAAAACAAGTGTTGGAGGAAATCCAGAAAAGTAGATTTTGCCATTGTGACATGTTTTTCATGCACTCTCTTTAAAAATAAATAAATAAGTTGCCCTCACTTTGAATGTGTGAAATGTATTAACAAAAGATTGTTTTTTAAAGACAGTACATCTATTATTAGTAGCATTTAGTGTGCAATTATATAAAGAGTGACAAACCCTTTCTGTTTTAATATAACCTGCGTGTAAGTTATTAAGCAGAATACAATTATTAATCCAAAGCTAATCTGCCTCACTCCAATAATACTGAAAGTCTGTTTAAATGACATTAGAAATAACCACCAGTGATGTCACTTGTTGAGTTTGTTTAGGGGAAAACATGAGGGTGAGCTGTCAACCTGTTTGGACCACTAATTGTCAACAGATGGGAAGCTACAATTTTGAACTGGAGATTACATTTAAATTACTTTTTTTTTTTTTTAATGCCTTCCTGATTTGTTTTAATCATTGCAGCACCGCCACAAATCCACGGCTTCCTCTCAAGTTTCTGGACTGCTGTCTCCCCCTGTTGGTCAATGTTGTCACTGTGCAGGGAGCGGGGATGACTGAAGGCTGCCGCTCCGGAGCAGCACTGCAGAAACTCACTGTCTCAGTGCAGCACTCGTTTTTGACAATAACTACCTGTCTGTATTAAAAAAAAAAAACCCCCATAAACATCAGTTCTACTCTTCATCGGTTCATCAGCTCTGATCTAACGTAACTGACCCTGTATTTATATATATATCTATAAAATGTCCTTACTTATTTCCTGTAAATTACTCACACAGCTGAATATTTCTCATAGAAAAATAGCAGAACAACAAGGTTAAATTTAGTTGGTAAAGCAACGGATTAAAGCTGCAACATGCCAAATCTACATTCCACCGCATAAAAACAGATGTATTAAAATAAATCTAAGAAGAAAAAGTTAAAGAAAAGTTGAAGATGTGGAAGTATGATTTTAAGAAAAGAGACAAAAACAAATACAATTGTTTAATTAAGTTAAAAAAAAAGAAAAAATACAAGAGTTTTAATGAGAATCATACCTATATTAAAAATAGGGCGGGTTTTGTGCCTGTTACCATAAAAAGGAAGTTCACTTTATCTGATTTTAATATACGAGTAACTGAATCAGTTTACAGCATTAGCGTGAACTTTTAAATGCAAAGTTACAAAGTTGAAATGACATGAAAGACAATAAGGGAAAAAACACGTTTTCCTAACTTGAGTTGAAATTTCAGTTGTTGACTGCAAGACTCCTCTGGAGCAGAGTCAAATTACGTCCCCGCCTACTAAAAAGTTTCCCCCAATCATTTCCTTGCCGTTAAAACATAAATCCAGACATCGCCTCCCGTGTCTATAGACTCTTCAGCAATCCTGCAACAGCAGATCTCTCACGTTTGTCTTCAAAGTCACACTTTCGACGCTAAGTATTCGAAAGCGACCACTTTACAGATGGTTTTCGTCTCTGCGAAATTGTGAGCATCAACGGAACAAAAATATTTTAATATTTACTTTTTTCTTTTTGTGTTTGTTTTTATTTTTTCACTCTAAAGTTTGCCCCCGGCAAGCTGACGCTGGCTTTGGGGCATATCACCTGGATTTAGAAAAAAGGATTTTTCCGCCTATATATTTTTTATTATTATCATTTTTAACTGCGAGAAGCTGTTCTTTAATTTTTTCGCATGAATCTCCTCGACCCTTACCTGAAGATGACAGAAGAACAGGAGAAGTGTCACTCTGACGCTCCCAGCCCAAGCATGTCTGAGGACTCCGCGGGCTCGCCTTGTCCGTCCGGGTCGGGTTCGGACACTGAAAACACTCGCCCGTCTGACAACCACCTCCTCATGGGTCAAGACTATAAGAAGGAAACCGAAGAGGAAAAGTTTCCCGTGTGTATCAGAGACGCGGTGTCTCAGGTGTTGAAGGGTTACGACTGGACTCTCGTGCCTATGCCGGTGCGCGTCAACGGCTCGAGTAAAAGCAAACCCCACGTCAAAAGACCCATGAACGCGTTCATGGTGTGGGCTCAAGCTGCACGGAGAAAGCTGGCTGATCAATACCCACACCTGCACAACGCAGAACTCAGCAAAACCCTGGGCAAACTTTGGAGGTAGGCTCGCTTTAGTTTGACATTAACTTTTACAATGCGCTTTTACGCGCCGCTTTGCTCAGCGCAGTATTTAGTAACGTGCAGATGACTGCTCTTTAGCTTTGCAGTATTTTTGGCTTGGTTGCTTTTACTCACCTATGCTTTTGATTCTAGAAGTTTATTGTTATGCATACAATGACTTCTAAAGAATTACAATACTAGCTTTTTTCTTCTTTTTTTTTGCAATGATCAACGCTATTTACCAACTGCACTGATTGAATCAGTATGCTTAGCTTCTGCAACCGCAGTTTAACAAGTTTGTACAATTCCGTGTGTTATTTTCAGATTGCTCAATGAGGTAGAGAAACGCCCGTTTGTGGAAGAGGCTGAGCGTTTGCGAGTGCAACATAAGAAGGATCACCCCGATTACAAATATCAGCCAAGGCGGAGAAAGTCTGTCAAGAACGGGCAAAGCGAACCGGAGGACAGCGACCAAACACATATCTCTCCAAATGCCATTTTCAAAGCGCTGCAGCAGGCCGACTCTCCGGCTTCAAGTATGGGCGAGGTGCATTCTCCGGGAGAGCACTCAGGTGAGGGAGCAAGAAATAAAAAGCAAATATATTTTCTGTAATGTTTATGTTTTTTCAAAAGTTTCACTTTGGCTTAAAAAAATATTTTTCTCAGAAGCCCCCAGGGCCTTGACTGGAGAACTGTTAATGATTAGTAGTTAATGATTATTAGGTTTTACAAGCCATCCTGCAAATACACCTGTCAGTAGTGACAATAAACCTCTCCTGGAGGCATCTACAGTTAAACTTTTATATCTCATGTAGGAAATATGTTCTTAAATGCATTTTTTTGGAAAATGTTATGTTAAATAAATGTCTAACTTTGCCTTTGTCTCACTAGGTCAGTCACAGGGTCCACCAACACCCCCAACCACCCCGAAGACAGACCTTCCCTCCAGCAAAGCTGATTTGAAACGTGAGGGGCGGCCCATGCAGGAGGGCACTAGTCGCCAGCTCAACATTGATTTTGGAGCTGTGGACATCGGTGAGCTGAGCACTGATGTCATCTCCAATATAGGAAGCTTTGATGTTGATGAGTTCGATCAGTACCTGCCACCTCACAGCCATGCTGCGGTGAATGGTGCAGCGCAGGCTGGCTACAGCAGCGGCTATCCTATCAACAGCTCCTCTGTCGGCCAGCCAGCCAGTGTTGGAGCCCACGCCTGGATGTCCAAGCAGCAGCAGCAGCAGCAACAGCAGCTCTCTCTGACCACTCTGGGTGGAGGAGGAGAGCAAAGCCAGCAGGGTCAACAGAGAACCACCCAGATTAAGACAGAGCAGCTAAGCCCCAGCCACTACAGCGAGCAGCAGGGCTCCCCACAGCATGTCACCTATGGGTCCTTCAACCTCCAGCACTACAGCACCAATTCTTACCCCTCCATCACCAGATCACAATATGACTATTCAGACCACCAAACTGGTGCCAACTCCTACTACAGTCACGCAGCTGGCCAGGGCTCAAGCTTGTACTCCACCTTTAGCTACATGAGCCCCAACCAGAGGCCTATGTACACCCCAATTGCTGACACCACCGGGGTGCCCTCTGTGCCGCAGACCCACAGTCCGCAGCACTGGGAGCAGCCCATTTACACACAACTTTCCAGACCCTGAGGAGGCAGTCTGAGCACTGACTGTATTACACCTATATCCCAGACTTCTTTCTGCTCAGTGGCCTTTGCACCGTTACGTCACACACCTTTCATTGCCAACAGAAAAACATGACAAGAACTTTTTTTTTTAAGGTTCTGAAAAAATATATCTTTGGATTGGCTCACGACAGTGCCTTTTGTATTGGTTTGAATTGTGATTATATTTTTTTAGATATAATGTTTAAAAAAAAGTAAAATCCTCTGTGAGGACATACTGGCTATAAATATATTAGTATGTACTGTGTATGTGTTCTGCTCTTGTCTTATTATCATATTCAGTGTCATCAGCACCCTCGTCGTCACGATTTGAAGGTTTAACACATCTAACAGAGCAGGAATGCCGGGTAAAAACACCCTTCAGTGGCCTTACTTCTCACTAATGTATTTTTGTACAGGAAGTAAGAAATCGTTTACTGACACTGCCGTCTCATAATAGCCTATATTCTGCTTTGAACTTTTGTACTGTACATATTTTAATGTAATTCCAATGAGATGCAAGGATTGAGCGACGCACGTTTGAAATAGATCTGAATTTTTGGCCATGATATGACCGTGTCATCAGTGAATTAGTCAAATATTCTACTTCTTGTTTGCTTTAGCTCAAATTTATTGTGTTGGAAACGCTATAGCAGGTGCCATGTAACTCTCCTAAGGGCCTTACTGTGTTGCTAGATGTAACAGCAATGCTTGCTTTGTTTTTTTTTGTTTTTGTTTTTTTGCCTTGAAACCATTGGTGCCTCAACAGCTACAGCAGTGAGGCTTCGTCCACTTTGAATTGCAGTGTGAAAACTACAGCATAGTTCTGACTTCCAGCTTGATGAGATATAAGAAGTGACCTTTGACCCGATTGTTCTCAGCAACCATCAAGTCTGAGTCCGGTGTGATTCTATCAAGCCTTCTGCCTCAACTTTTTTTTTTTTTCTAACCCTTGTCTTAATTTATTCGTTAGTATTAATTTTATTTGAAAATAACTATTTGCAATTGTCGTTTTAATTCAGCAGCAGCTAGCTGAGGAGAAATAGGATGCTGTCAGATGTGGTACAAATTTGTTTATTTATCATTTGTAAATGTTTTCCTTATAAAGTTTCTTTTATTCACGATCTAGTTATGTACAGAATACTTATAATTACACGAGTAAGTAAAAAGAAAAACTGGAAGTCTTTCCTTTTGTCTCTATTTCTAACAAATGTCTAAAAGAATATAAAAGCAGCCGTTTTGTAAAGAATTTGCTGGAATCAACAGGAGTTTTTTTGTTTGTTTGTTTATCGAAAACATTGTGTTCCCCATTTTATATTCTGTCTCATTAGTTCCCATTTTGTCTTAATGCAGTTTCCCTAGGTAAACATGGCATTTTCTTAAAAGCTTATCTTTTGTATTATATTTGTTTGCAATAAAAGCAAAACAGAGAAATATGTGGCCGTCCTGTTTCGTCCTGTGTTTTTGTACAGCGCTGCATGTGGTTTCCATCTGTCAGCATTTATCATCGACACATCTGAGAGTTTCAGGGGCTCTCTGGCAGTATAGGTACCCCAATACGGTGTGAAATAAGTAGTTATCGAAAACGACATCTAGTGTTCACTGGAGATGGAGAACAACAATGGGTGACATTAAAAACAGAAAAGGGTTAGGTTGGTTGACCTGAGGAGAGACATGCCCCTCAAACCAGTTACAAAAAGGTACTTTGCTGACATGAGATCAGCAGCTTCGTGATGCCACTGGATGAGTCTGAATTACCTTGGAACAGAAGCCGGGGAGGGGTGAAACAAATAGTTTAATTTCTACATTACTTGGAATCAGCTTGTTGTCCAACAACCGCAGTAGTTTAGTAAAACCGCACATGGACACTTCTGCCTTCTCAGACCGTGAGGTCACAGGTCCCTTATTACCATGGACTACTGCCAAGATGTATGTCCACCCCCCCAACCCCCTCGCCTGTATACTCAACAGCTTAAAGAAACAAACTAAACGCTGAATATTTTTTAGTCATTACTGGCCTCGTAACATTGGAGCACGGCTGACCTTAATAAATCAGTGACAGTGTAAACACAATCAGGTACTATAACTTTGTGTTGAAATTTAAGGCACATTCACAGATGACGTCTCTTTCCTCACATCAACTGGACTACAATCTTCTTTTTCCTGCCATCCACTGGTGCACTTCATTTGACTGTGATGACTGGACTTTTTCTTTTTACCTTGTTCTATAGCTACTTATTAGACTTCATACTAAGGTACACAAAACCTGTATTATAGATAGAGCCAGAAATATTAACTAGATCCATCAACCATTTCAACACCTCATTGTAATACAGACTGGAATCAGTCTGAGTGACTTTCTCACAAGTTTTTCTGTGTTTTTCTTTCCTTCTTTTTTTTCTTCTTCTTCTTTTTTTTTTTACCATATATTGCTCTGTTATGTAAAGAGGAGAAAGGAGAAATTGATTCTCTAAAAATATGTCCATCAGACTAATTTATTTGTTGGATAATCTAAACTGTTTGCTAAACTGTTTGAGTGAAAAATGTCTAGTGGCTGTTTAACATTTAGTTTTATGATCAAAGAAATTGAAAATGTAAAAGTAATAGTTTGTGACATCATAACACCAGCTTTACTTCATTCATGTGATCTGGGATTTTCTTGTGGCTTCTTGTAAAGCTTTCAGAAACTGATATGCGGTCACTTAAGGTTTATTGTGTTGAGGACACAACACTGTCCTAAGGCTTGACTTTGGTGTCTCTGGTTAAATACAAAGGTGGTAAACTTCCCTTCTACCAGTGAGGAGCATGTAGAGTATGTGAGGCCCTGAACCTACCTCCCACAGAGAGCCCCTGAGGCACATCCATCACTGAACCTCCAGTAGCTCAAACGTGGAGCTAGGCAACAGGGCAGCAGGGCCTCAGGGCTTAGCAGGGCAAAAGGAAGGCAGTTACCGCTGATTCAGAGCAGGGCAGAACGGTGGTGTGGGCGTTCACAAGAAAAGGACAGAAGAACATTAAAGGAAAAATTCCCATTTTTGAAATGAAAAGCAAGGATTATCATCAGTGATAACGATTAAGAGTTTTAAAATAGTCCAAAACTTAAACCCTGCATTCTCAGAAAAAAAGCATGTCAAACATTGTTAAGCATGAGTTCTTAATGAAAAAGAAATGTTACCTGACTTTAAATGTCTTGATGCTGCCTGAGCTTGCTCCAGCAGGCGTAACTCAGTGCTAAGGACATGATTGGCTCCTCGTGAAAACTGCTGCCTGAAAGTTAAACTGGGGCCAAAATTTCTGTTCAGTAAACAAAGAAAAAAAGTCAACTTTAGTAAACACAGGTTCCCTAGTTAAAGGAAATGACCAAAACATTTTTGCTAAATTGTTTCACTCTCAGGTTATTGGCAGTGTTAGTGCATGGGAAAATGTGAAGTGTTTACACTTGCAAGTCCAGCTCCCCAAAAAATCAATTCAGAACACATAAGGTGATCATATTAACACTTCTGGGAAAAAAAATTAGACCTCCATTTTTTGCTTTAATAGTTCTAAAAAGTATATAAATATCAAAGAATATTTGATAACTTCTTCTAATTGACTCTTTCTCTGAGTATTGTTTCTGTGGTTCCTTCTATGGGAGTAAAACACACTTGATTGATTCACGGTGAACCGAGTCTTAAGTGACTCTGTTAGGTGACCAAGCAAAGGTGTTTGAATGTTTGTTTTATTATTCACAGTATGTTTGAATACAGCTTCTGACTTTTATTGGGAAAAAAGGAAAAAACAGATAACGTGGACAATAGAGAACATGATGATAGCGACTTTCATCGTGTTTCATCAGAACGATGTGTCATGTAGTGTTGTCAAATGGTAGCACCATGCCAGGAAATGACATCAGTATTGAGGTTTTCCCTGTGTGAGACCACAGTGATTCATTCTCCGGCTTTTCTTCAGGCACAGGCGGTCTTGGCCAGAGGCGAGTCAAAAGTAATGTTAAATTTAATGTAATTCATCCCAAAAAATTGCCACAAGAAATGATAATAACATTTTCCCTGATTATAACTTCTGTTAACAATTCAAAGCAACTGCACAACATCAGATATTCAGGAAACGACATATACAGTCCCAGCCTATCATTACTGGGGATCTATATTAAAAACAAATCTGGGCACAGCAAAAAAAAAGAAAAAAAAAGAAAAAGAAAAGCATCTTTCTAAACCAAGCGTCCCAGCCTGCCGAACTAGTGAGTGGATTGGGGCTGAAATGGGGCTGCCCACCAAACAGCAGGAGTGCCCTGATGAATGTTTCAGAGAAGGATCGGAAACAAGACCAAATTTTTCTTTCTTTCTTTCTTTTTTTTTTCAGACAGGCCTTTCCATGGGCAATTTTCCCAGGACGACTCCATTATTATTCCGCAGAGACGTCTGCCCCCTCCGAACCCTATGGGTGGTCTCTCTGAAGGCAAAAGGAAGAGGAAAAGAAAAGGAAAGCTGAAAAAAAATCTGGTGATACACCCATGGTGAGTGGACGACAAAAAAAATACACAATAAATAAAACGAAACAAACCAAAAGTCAATTGCAACGACATATTGGAAGCATACTATACGCTGATGGACTTTGTGCTTGCGCTTGTCTACGTAATGTCTTTTGCTTGCAACATCAATTTTAAAGAACAATTTTAAAGAAGATGCCCTATGAAACTAAAAATTATTAACATTTCTGGTATAAAATATTGAGTTTATTGATGAAAGGTTTGTTTCTATGACCTGTATAAACAATTTAAATTGCTCAACCAGTCCATAAAGTTGCTTCTGAAGCTATTAAGACACATCCAGATGAACTACGCTAAATCACATGGCAAGACAAGCTGACTACAAGGCTGTTTCCATGGAGGCTACACCCTCAGCCGAAGAACTACTTTGGGAGTAAATGGGGAGCAAATAAAGGGCACATTTCCTCCATCCTGAACTGCATTAAGTGGTGTATACCCAAAATCGCAACGTGATTACATGAGCAACAATAGATTCTTCTTGCTATTGTGAGATTATATTTACAATAAAATTTCACAACCATCACTGCTTGATTTTTCTTTGTTACTGTTGGAGCAGACTTAGGAAGTAAGACTTTGCCCCAAAGCCATCCATCTTCCACAGGGCCCTAGGAGGAGAGTGGCCTGTGCCAAGAGGCCGAGATGGGCCAGCCTGCTAGGACCCTTGGTGAGTTTTGTGCCTTTGTCTGAGGATGTGGAAGAAACCTGGCACCAGCCCGAGGTCAGCGTCACAAAATTATATTACCATAATCCCATTAAGTGTGTCTGAGGCCTCATGAGCCCCAGCTCAGTCTGGGAGGAAGGTAGGTGAGGTCTGGCAGTGGGTGGTTTGTGCTAAAGTGCACAGCCAATGAATAATATGAGACTGGCAGTTTAGGCATTTATGTTTTTGTTATATTTGTTTTTTTGTTTTTTTTTAAGAAGTCAAAGATAAATAAATTACTAAAGTCTCGTTTGGTGTCAGTCAAAACTTGCCTAGAGCATGTGTTATGTTTCAGTATGTATACGTTTCAGTAAGTATATTTTAAAATAAGCAATGTATTACAGAAAAAAACATGTATTAGCAAGACAGTTTTCCATAATTGAATCCAGGGGCCTGAACAAGAACATGGATCAACTGGGTTTGTCTATAAGCTTTATTTAATCAAGGTTTCTCATCCTTATCTCTATTATCCCTCATTGTTCAAGGAAGGATTCTCTCCAGTAATCGAGATGAGATTTTCCATCCATGTTTCCATTTGTTTCCAGTTAAGACACTTAAAGTTTTGTTGACGAACCAGCCACAGATACAGTAATTTGTCTCTTACTGCCTCTCTGTACCTGGCAAGTCTTGACAGAACTTATCATTTAACTGTCCATATTTGCTTATTCGGGACAGATTGTTTGAAGAAAGTCAAATTGACATGTCAGTAAAACTGATGCCATTCTCACAGGGCATGAGAACTTAAAATAAGCCAAGCTCTGGTAGCTGATCCTTGAGACAAAGCCGAAGCTGTCATGTACATGGAGAAACTATGCAGCATGTAAGTCAGGCATGAAACCTATTTCCTGTTTTGTTTCAGTGTTGAACCACACCTATTTATAAAATAAATATAATGGGATTACTATTGCATGCATCTCCATAATAAGACTTTTTTAGCTATTAAATCATAAACAGGAGAAATTTTATGTTGCTTGTTTTCTTAGATGATAATTATTTTTTTGCATTATTATCTGTTATTGCATAAAAATGATGACTTCTTAACTATCGAGTTAGCTAATTCTCTTCCTAGGGCACAGGCTGGGAGAATTTTTACATGGCATGAGGGTGCACTGTTTGTGTTTCTTATATGTTTGTTGGTTGTCTGCAAAGCCACTGCGGTGACACAAGCTGCAGAGCATTATTAGCCGTTCAGCAGCCTGTTCTCTACTGACAGGCCCCGGTATCTCAAACATACATCCCCTATGTTTGTCCATTCCATCTACGGGACAACCAGTAAGCCTTAATCCCTTGTCTAAATAAGTTAATACCTCAACCAACATGTAAAAGTAAAGTTCACGGCCAAATGCAGATTCCAGAGAAACAACCAGTACCTAACCTGGCAGTAAACCAATTAATCACACACAGAGAGTCTCTTTGTCACAGCAACAGAAAGTGACAACCAAACCAGCAGCCAGTTTGTATTAAAGGAAGAAATGAAAGACACTTTGGATGCTCATATGTATTTATTTGTTTTTAGCATTTATATGTGTCTGACTTTTTTTTCCCTTCTTTCCTTCTGTGCAGCTCTTTCTTTTACTGAACCCAGAGGCCTGCATGTGTTAAGATACTGTTAAGATACGAGCTGTCTCTTTTCCTTTTGAATATAAGCAGAAGGCCAGGGGTATTACTAATCAGAGCTAACAAGATATTTAGCATCAGAACTTGCTTAAATCATTTTTATCATTATCATTTCACTGTGACCAAAAGAATCAGTAGCCTAGTTTTAGCTTAGAAGCTAGTTGCTGACTTGTGTCTTATGACTTGGTGCTCATTGTTTGCCGATAGATTATAGCTGCAGGAAATCAGACTTTTTACAAAACTGGCTGACAACAGGGTGTAAGCAAAGTCTACAGACAAAAGCAGAGCTCTGGTAATTATAACATTTTATCATATAATTTTATAGGTCTGTCAAAGAAAAATAATGTATCCATGCAGGCAGCCTCTTAAGAGCATTAATTGGTAGCAGTACTGGGATGGCGATCGGAAAGGGCTTGGTATGATTCAGCTGTGTGCCTGTGTTATTTTCTCCACAGGTAGTTTAATGCTTTCCAACTACCTCTGAAGGATCAGCAATTTTAGCGTCATTGTGAGCAGAAGGGAATACTTTAAAACAAGGTGCAGGAGAGCACGCTGATGTTAGCTGTTCTGCAGCTCAGTTTTTTTGTTTTACAGATACTTAGATGGCCCACTCAATTTGCTGGTGATTGTCTGGCACAATTGCACCCCATGATTTAAAACTCTTCATTATGCGGCAAATGTATTTCCAAGAAAAATACAATTTTCTAAAAATCATTTCTAGTGTTTTTTTTTCCCACAAGAGGCTTGAAAAACATGGAATTTGGATGTCCTAGAGTGCAATGAAGCAGCAGCAGCAGCAGCTGCAGGGAACAGGTGTTTGTAGTGAGCACAGGGTGAAGGGCAATGAGGTCTGCAGCAAGTTAGAGGCATAAAACACAAAAAGACAACTTAAACAGTGCAATAGTGAAAGAGAAAGAAAAATATAAATTAATCTCAACGGGAGCCACGTTTTTGTTTCTCTGTCAGATTATAAGAGTAGATGAAAATAGCCAGTACAAAAAAAAAGACAATGAAAAAACAGACAGTGGGAAAAAAATTAAATGGACACGAGTCTGGGTGTTTCTTTTTCTTCTTCTTTTTTCTTTTGACGTGGGCTAGATGAAGGCGAAATTTGAATCGCTCGCTTTATAGCAGGATCACAGAGTGGGATTTCAATAAATGGGTGAGTTCTGTGCCCAGGTACAGAGCCAAAAGTGCCAGACAGTACATCCAGCTCTCTCTTTCTTTCTCTGTCCTTCTCACTTTCTGCAACTTGCTGTGAAATTCCAAGTAGACGTCAGGAAGTAAAGAATCAGTAAGGACACGTTTGTTTTTCAAGAACAGAACAGAAAAGAAAAAGAAAACAACTTCTCAAACACATGAATTGAACATATCATTTGAATTTCTTGTTGTTTAACCCTAGCAGTGGAAAGCATTGAAACTACTCTACAGAACACTCTGACTCTCTCATAATTTGCTTCCGTGGTAATGCAGCGCTGTGAGATTGACCACCAGCGAGTGACATGAAGCCCTGGGAAAAATCATGCCCTTTCCTGATTTATGATACCGGTGAACACTTCAAAATTCTCTCCCAGACGTGTCAACAAACATCACAGCACAGGTCTAGTTATGCGTGTGCTTATGTGCGCAGATCCAACGTGCCTGTTTGACACCTTGTCAAGGTTTTCCTCTTCTTCCTCGTGCATTCTCTACCCCTGCACATCATGCTTCAGTGTGACCCTTTGATCTTTGGTCACTGACCTCAAAGCCCTGAAGACCACTTAAAGGAGCCTCCTAACAATCTTGGAACATTTGGCTTCCAGATTTTTTTTTTTTTTTTTCCTGAACCCTAATCTAAAAATGTTCTTTATTTTGATTGACAATAGTTTTGGTGGACATGTTTTTACAGCTATGAACCTAACAATGATACATATCAAACGCAGCCTCATCAGCATAAACCATAAAAGCGTGAAACAAACTTGTTTTTCTACAATTTTAAATCAAATTTGATTGGAAATAATTATATGCAAATATAAATAACATGTATATGTATGTATTATATGTGGTGGATATGTGGTTAAGAAAATGAACAGATGGATAGATGTATATATATACACTATATAAATATTTGTATGAGTGTGTCCAATTTTACAAATAGAAATTGATGGGTCTGCTGCAGGCTATATGTATATGATAACATGGACCCAAGAACCTGCTTCTATGTGTCTAACAAGCCAAACTACACCACAAAACCCATGAGAACAGACTCTCCTGTAAGATCCAAGAATGCACTGTTGCATATAAATGACCCACAACAACACAGAAAGACAGAGAGCGAGAGAGAGAGAGAGAGAAAGAGAGAGAGAGACAGAGTGAGAGTGCAGGAGAGAGAATGAGAGACGGAGGGAGAGACAACAAAATACAGAGGAGAAAAGGGCCCCTTCCTTACTAAGGCGCACACACAAGCAGGCCACAGACACACACAGGCAGGCAAGTCTGTGAAATATGACAGCCCCATGGTGAAGAAGGTGGGGGTGAGGGAAGCCATATTGTAACAATCTGATTCTGTGGTCATTAATCGTATCCTGCTGTTCCAGTCTCCCCGACCGTGTGCGCTCAGCGTATGTCAAACACATTTCCCCTCTCGCGGTGGGCGCACTCCCAGCCTGCTCTAATGCTGCACAAAGACACAAACCCCGAGAGCTCCTGAAGGCAGACAGGCCAGATAATCTCCCCCTCGTACTCCAGCGCCAAGTCCAAAGCCAACCATAAAGACACAGAGAGACACGAGCATACAGGCAATGTCCTTTAGCCCGGCTGCCTCCGAAGCTGCTATTCTATTGTCACACCAAATGCTATGACAGATAATATTATGAATGAAAAGGATATATTTCAGCAAACTCCTTTAGCTATGTCCCTACTGGCCTCATAACTAAGAGCTACTGTTTAAATGTACACTGTCTCTGATTTTTTCCACATGGCTTTCCAAATAACCCTAACCCTTACAGTACCAGTGGTGTGGTTCAAGTATCTGTCCTAAGACATCTATTCGATGAGATCAAAGGGATACTTAAATGTCAAACTAAGCTGGAAACAAAAGCAAAAGCAATCATTTAAGAAAAACTTCCTTTATGTAACTGATTATAGTTGTATAGGTCTAGTATTCCAGAGCAATCCTAAAGTCTATTCCTTGATATACATAGACAATCTCTGGGCAACCATTGGCATTTGGCAACTATAAAGTGGTCTATCTTCCTTTTATCCATCTCTCCCTCCATACTGCTTGTCTTGCTCCATCTTTTCCCCTCCTGCTGTGAGCTCCCTCATTAGGGAAGTGATGATGTAACCCCTCTGTTTCATCAAACGCTGTCATTTGTCATTATGACTGATAAGTGCCGTGCTGGGCCAGCTAGGAGGAGAAAAGGTCTCCCTCTGACCTCCTAGCTGTGTCACTAGCTTCGGCTATCAATACAAAGTTCCATCACTTATCTGCCTCAATGCCCATCTCAATGCCTAAGTGCACAATGACAGAAGAAATGAAAAAGCTAAAATGCTTCCAATATTGTTTTCTGGCATCAGTATCAGTGCTGTCAAACGTAAAAAATATGACAAATATTGTCATCATCTCTCAATCACTGCATTCCCATATTTTAAACTAGGTCTAAAAATGTCTCTGAAACTGCAATAGATTACTATTGCCAGGAACCCGAGAAGCTTCTTGACATACAGAGTCTCCAGAGCAATGGAAACTCTGCCTGAAACCTCATCAATCATAGAAAAGGAGATTGGATGAGAAAAAGTGCTTTTTCTGTAAGATCCTGACAAGATAATGCATTGTAAAGTTGTCACAAATACTTGATTGAGGATACATATTGATTGCAAGCCTAAGATTTTCCAGACTGCAGCTACTGTAAATGTTGCTATTAAGAGAAAATCTCTTTTATGGCTTTCATTAGAGCAGTGGAAATTGTCAACTTTGTAGGCTGAAGAATGCCACATTTATCTGAGTACATAGTTGTTTCCTGGATTTTCCACACACGACTCTGATTCTGTTGCTTTAGGGAAATGAACCACCAGAAACAAAGAGTGATACAACAGTAAGTCCGGATTAAAAAGGACAAGAAAAAGGACAATAATTGCAAGACTTGAGTATCTAAATGCGACGGCAGTAAGTAAATGAACAATGAACACTTGATGTATGAAGACACACTTAAAGTGATCAAATGAATTTGCCTCTGGTCAAGGGATGAGTGTAAGGAACTGGAGATGTCTTGACAGAACCCTTGACCTGTGGGTCTCAGTTTGGGTGGGTGCCCGTCAGTAGGGACAGAAGAGTAGGGTGATTGATTGAGTTTCTGTTTGTGGGCTCAGCTGGACATCCTGAAGAAATTTCCTCATCCATCAGATCGTCCAGAGTTGGGAAGGTCTGCTTCCAGATGGGCATCATTGTTCCTCGGCCACCCTGACTGAAGCTGCAAGAGCCAAAATGTTGTTGACAGCAGTCAAAGATAACACACAGCATCGGCATCTGT
>VURO01002267.1:46469-56586 GCA_015108175.1 Pelvicachromis taeniatus
CCACTGAACGTACGTAAGCGTTTGTTTTGTCAAGCGGAGACAATGAGACAAATTTTCTGTCAAAACTGTTTTTCCTTTAAGGCCCTTTCATGAACAGTTTGATGTCCCCATCAACTGCGCTGATGACTCCTCTCATCTGTGAGGCGCCTGTGAGTGCACATTAAACATAAGCCCATGCATTTCCACAGCAGTTGTTGAGCTCATCAAATTCACAGGACAGGGTTTCTTTGACAGGTGTCCTTAATGTTTGAGTATCTGTGCACGGGAACGCTTACGCACTCACAGTTGCCTATTATTAAAGAAAACAGCCTGCCGTCACCATAGCAACGGCAGCGCACTGAGATGGCTGCTGGGAGCGCTTAGAGCCCCTTGTCAGAGCAGAGTTTCCACTCGGCCATTTAGAATCACACCATCTCTTCACCTCTACTCTACATTCTGTTAAACAACTGAATCTCTCTGTAATATCACTTTTTTTCTCTCTTTCCTTCTACTCGTTTTCATTTTCCTCTTTCCATATAGCTTCTTACTGGCAGTAACTCTATTTGCTAACATGCTTACACTCTCTGAGACACACCTCTATTAGTTTTTAGGTTAACTGACAGACAGCAGAAGAAGGACAGATGTTGGCTGTCCAAGTTTTCCCACCTTGGACAACCATAATATCTTCTTAAGGACTCATTATCTGTCATTATACACTCAGGGGTTTTTTTCATATCAAACACAGTTTTCATTACAGTGGTTTTAGATTATATAATTTATGTTTCTTGTGCTTCACTGTACAAATTATGGACCTGGAAATGTGCTCAATAACAAAGGTCAAAAGATAGTAAACAGTATATAGGGTGAATTCTTGTAGTACAGTAAAGCTGGCAAGTACAACCCACAATAAACCCATTCACTTTAACGTCAAGGCAAATGATTCTGTCTGAAAATATGTGAGTGTAAGTATAACGCAACAAATACCCGTTCATGTGTTTCACCCGCCAAGCACAGTTGACTGGGCACAAGCTGTCAGCTTATGTGTTCTGCATGACTCAGATTTTCTGATTAGTGGCCTGTTTGCATAGATACTGAGCAACAAGAAACAAATGTGGCGAAAGAAAAAAAAATATTAATAAAGGAAAAGATTTGGGCTGAAGGTTCGGTTTACCTTTGGCTTTTGACTCTTAAACTGATCTGGTTTACTTGGTTGTGTGTGAAAAAGGCTGCACCATCAATAGATCATACATAGAGAGATGGTCACACTCACACACACATTAGCCTAACATCTTGCATATTCCACACGTTGCATCTTTGCTAAAGTGAGGTCCCTTCCTGAATGTTGTGTATGCTCATCTTTCAATGCATAGCAACAAATGTATCGGTCCTTTGCAACTCTTCCAAACAGGATGTCAGAAAAAAAAGACAGTCATCCGTGTATCCGAATTCTTCACAATTACATGCTCTAATTTTCACTCTCATATGCAATGAAATATGCAGCGGACAGCAGCAGCAGTACTCAAGAGAGAGGTGGAGAAACACTAACAAGCTGAGGTGGACAACACATAGCAAAAAGGCTGGATTTTATATGGCTATAATAGGCTGTAACTATCAGATCAAGGGTAAGTAATAAGATATTTAGTGGTTTGCATCTTTAATATGTTCTTTTACTGTTTATGCTCTGTTTTCTCAATAGTGCACGATACATATGCTACACTTCACGAGAGAGATATAATTTTTCTATACCTTATTGTTCGTGTCTTACAAGTCATTGCATACAGTGTATCTCACTGCATGTTCAAACGTATTTCCAGCTATCCAACATATGCCAGTAGCTTATCCAGTCAGGGTCAAACAAATGTAATTTAATTAAAAATAAAATATTCTGCTTCTAAATTCTTCGACCATCGGTTATGAAGCAGGTTACAACCTGAGCAGAGCACCATGCTTTCACTGACACAAAGAAACAGGTAACAGCTTACATTCATATACACACCAATGTCAAGATTTGAGTCACAGGTCCAACCTGGTGAATATTCAAGCCAATAAGGTGAGAACATCTAAACACCTCCTATCTTTATGGCACTGCTGCATTAAAATGGTTTACAATCTATTAAAATGCTTTGAAAATTAAAGTTAACAGATTTTTACTTTTACTGATTTTTCAGACATACCCCATCTCATCCGTGTAACCTGTATAGCTTTGCTTTGTTTCTGTTTTAATGTGTTCTGGCAATCCAGCATATTTCCAGGTCACGGTCCTGCAAGCAAGCCTCTGAGAGACTGGTCATAGTGCAGCTACATGACTTAGGAATAATTTTCCAGTAATGTGTAATCATCACCAGTGTGTTTTTATGAGCCGGATAATACTGTAAAACTTTGGCACCCCTAGCCAAGTCCTTTCATCTCTTTCTCTTCACCCTTAATTTTGCTCTTAATTTTTAAGGGAGCGGGATAATAAAATGGCTAGTAAGAACTGGAATGGCTGCAAACGAATGACAAAACTTCGGAAGAAGCTTTTTATGTGATGCAAAATAAAATAATCACATTTCAAAGAATGAGGGAGCTCTATAAAACTTGCTGGATCCAATCTGTTAACACAAACAGCTGTCAATATATCCAGAGCACATGAGAGTACACATCGTGCTGTACAAATACACGAGTGTTTGACGATGAAGACAATACCCACACTTTATTTCTCTTAATCACCTTTGCAAGGTCATGCAGCTCTCAAAATTGCCTGCCAATTTGTGCAAGTGTGCAAACTCATACACACCCTGCACAAAGCCACTGGATATAGAGCTACTGACACTTCCTCTGGGTTGATACTCTTGAGCTACAATGACAGGCAAAACAAGTCTTAGCAGAGTATATTCATACACTATTTAATAACCCTTGGCCTAAGGCCTTCAGCATACTAGGCAGGCAGTGAAGGGTGTGGATAACGTACTTGTTAGTCTTGGACCAGAATTGGCATAACAGCAAAATATTCACACTTCTGGTGAGCAAACAGTAGCCCTTCAATTCAACATAACTTCCCAGTGATAATAACAGCAATATTTTTGAGCATTTTATTTAAGGATCTCTCTTTGATTGAATGAGATGAAAGTTTGCTTTGCTTGAAATGCCTGAATGTCAAGTCTTCTTAAAACCTTTGAGAAATTCGAGACAAAATATAATTGCTTAGGTTCCTGGGAAAACTTTGCTGCAAACTGCTGACTATTCCCATACATGACATCCCATAATTTGAGTTCCGTCGTATTCTCTAGCGGTTGTGTATCACAGAGACAACATCAACAGTAAGCCTGTCCTCCAAGTGAACTGAGCTCTGTGCCCTGACGAAGCGAAGGGGAACAACAGCCCTTATGGCTATGGGACAGGTAAATTGCACTGGGAGACAAGGGGCTGTTTGTGTGAGACAGTAACATGACACTTTCTAATGCAGGAAGTGATTTTTTTTTCTCTCACTGTAAAATAAAGAATCAGACCCTGAAAAGAGGGAGCGTTATAGAAACAATACTGGCACCTTTGTGTCTGTTAAGGTGTTAGAACAAGGTGATGTATGACTGACAAGCAATATGTTCCCAAGCCATGCGTGTCTCATCGTGTATAAAAGTTCACCGCAGTTTGAGCAGCAGTGGGTATATTACCATTCAACATGGTATGGTACAAGAAAATTGCCCTTGGAGCTTGCCCAGGCAGTAACCAAGCTGTGGAAGTGTAACAGACTTCTGTGTACAAGTCGCTGCAAAGGAGACATGGAAGGAAATTTAAAGTTCACCTCGTTCCTGTTTGTAATTGCTTGTTGTATCGGATAACACTGTCAAACTAAAGCTACAGATCTGAATCCAACATGCATTGTAATTTGTATGATTCGGGTTTATTATTGCATCTGGTTGCGACTCATTAGCTTCCCTCCTTTCCTTCCCTGGAAGAAATCTGAAAATAAACTCCAGCACCATCCCAATGATTAAATCTCTGTCTTAATGTCTGAGCTTTGTGTCCAGTTTTACAAGGCAGTCATGTAGAGAGGTGAGGGATATGGTGCTTTCTTAGAGGTTTGGCTCGAGACTTGATAGCCCTCTGTGGCATGTAACTGTACCCAAACATAAAAGCTCCTCTGCCTTACCATATAGCCACCTTGGCAGTGCTGGCGTTATGCTAACATATCACGTCATAACACCATCCTGTAATGCCAAGAAGCAGACACACTAATGATTTTTGCTGTGTGAAGATGGATATGATCTTAATGAGTAACATGACATTGATATAGATAACATATGTTCTGTTGCTTCTTCCCCAGATCAGGAGGCTGAAGGATGATGAAGTGTTAAGATGCCGGATCCCTGAAAAAAAGCCGGGTGATAGTGGAGAGAAAGAAGAGGGAGCAGAGGGAGAAGAAAAGGGAATGGGAGGTATGGGATTAAAAACAGTTCTCATGCAAAATGCCAAGTATTAGGCCGGGGCACGCAGTCTATGACCTCACAGCGAGGTAGAGCCTCTCAACAGTCTCACTGCATCAGCCCCTCCACTTCTGTGGTTTTGTTTGGGACGGATCAAGAAAGCCCAAATTGAGCACAGAACATGGAGGTGGGATGGCAGCCCGAAAATTAACTGAAGTCGGCCAAGTGCTTGTGGTCGTCTAGTCAGGTCAACAGTGGTCAAGGCAGAACATTGCCCCATCCATCCAGTGAAGCAGGCTTACCCTTGTTTTCTGGCATGACTGCGTCACAAAGAGAAGCCCCTGTTTCTGACCCAGAGCTTTTGTCTTTGAAACCCTTTTGGATAAAGCTGCCATGCTGCAGTAGTGGTGCAGACCCTGGACCTGGAACAAGAATCACAGCCAACTGCTTTTGAGGTGGAACCACTGCTCAAGCCCTGCACTAATGTGAAAAGTAAGGCTGGACGTGAGAGCAAGCAGAAGGACCATTTTGGGATTAAGGAACAGTACCCTTAGTGGATAAAGTGAGGCAACCTCACATCATGCTGAGGCAAAAATGGGAAAACGATTACAAAAAATGCTACACATGTTGAATATATAGTTCACATTAATCTAAATCTCGTTCCACTGAAAGAGAGACTGTTAAAATCACAGCCAGGCTGGACACAGTTGCTGTCTCATTTTTTGATTCACATCTATTAAATACATGACTGTCAGTTGCTGTTGTTGTATTTATGTTCTCATCAAATATTGTGTATCTTTTCTTGTATTATTTGTAGGGCAGGTCCACACACGCAATGTGAAGTGGGCCTGTCTGACGTAACTGCAAAGTGCACTCTGAACATGATGCTTGATAAGTCAAACATTAGACCGTGCATGTGTGAATTGAGAACATTTGGCGTCAATCCTGTTATACTTACATCAGGAATCTCTTTCTGTCTTTGTAGATTTTGCTCCTCTCCCACAGAGCTGAAATTTATCCAGCAGCAATGTCTAGCTCTAGCCAGGATGCTAAACAGTCCCAGGTGCTGTCAGAGCTAAGCTAACACAATAGGCCCACCTAAACTGTAAGGCCTTTGGTTTCACCTCAAGCTGCAGGCAGCTCTCACTTAAGCATCCAAACTATAACATGAAAGTAATGGGGTAAGTAATTGAGCTAACCTTTGTGCACTCATACCCTGTCATGCATAACATCTATATTTCAACTACTATGAATCTCAGTTACATTTCTATGTTTTATGGGCAGGGACTGTTTTGTTTCGTTAAGTCCTCTGTAAGCTTGTTCAATGGAGGTGCTCAGTGCTTGCTGCCAATCATTTGGGCAGGTTTAATACAACTAAAGGATGCCAAACCCAAAACCACTCTAGATCAATTTGTTGGCTTTTGTAAATCCTGCTCTTGTTTAACCAGTAAGGTTAAAGCATTTTGTTGAACTTCCTACATTACACACAATACTTCCTGTTTCTGTTTTAGAAGTACTATATGTGTCTGCGTGATAAAAGAAGCAGAACAAACTTGACTTTTTGTTTGAGTTTCTGCTCTGAATTTGAGGCACAGTTTTAATCTTCAGCAACTGAGCGCTGTGCAAAACTAAAGCTGTGCAGCTGCTACTTTGATGCTTGTAATCCTCCTGTTTGTCAAGTATGGGTAGCATTGCAGTCAGTACGGTATCTACACCGCTTAAATGGCTATTTGCCAGCCAGCAGTATGTGAGGGCAGTGTGATTGCAGGCATAAGCAGGTGAAGGGAGGGGTCCAGTGACTACGTGCTTGCAGAGTAGTTTTACAGAGGCCAGGTTAAGGGGACAGAGGAAGAGAGCGAGCAGAGGATAGATCATGATAAACTACGCTCTGCCACCATGTTCTGACTACAGACATGCCATGCACATTATGCACAAATGCATACCAAGAATGAGGTAAACAATATATTATACTTCACACTCATCAGAGCCCTTCTTATATTCTATATAAAAGCTGCACCCACTGCACCTACAACCTTTAAACCGCCCTTTTAACCCTTATCTTTCCTTCCTTTTCCTTTCTTCTTCTAGTTCTAGGAGACCAGCGGTTCTAGATAGCAGCCAAAATCCCAAGATGACATCATTGTTTCCACTGCTACCATCACCACATTACCCTAAAAATCTTTTCAACAGTGTTGTTATCTCTTCTGGCAACAGGCCAATCATTTGTTGACGGTGCTCCTTGTCACTCCATCCTCTAGTAGGAAACATAAGCATCCTTATACAGTATACACACACACACACACACACACACACACACACACACACACACACACGCGCACACACACACACACACACACACACATACATACATGCTCGCTGTCACCTCTGCCGTGGAGACTGAGCCAATTTCTGCAGTAAGCAGACTTTGTGAAAACATGTCAGCACATATCCACTTTCTCGGAGGCCATTTTAGCTCGTTTAACTTGTCTAAAACTGAACACGAAGATACTGAGCACAAACGGTGCAAAGTTGCTCTGAACCTGTCTTCCAGTGCAGCTGAAATCTTTTTCATATCGTTTTACATCAGCAGCACCACGCAAAGAAATGGGCTGGGAATAGCACACATCTCTCTGACTTAAGTTTTAACACAGAAAGTATGTCACCATGCCAAGTGGATCCCACCCCACAGCTGCAACACTGCAGCTTTTGGCCTGCATTGGAAGCACAGACACAAATCACTAATGTAAACCCTCAAAGACAGCCAAAGAAATAAACCCAAGCAACAGCAAAAAAACAAAAAAAGGAGAGAAAAAAATGAATCATTGCAAGAGATACAACCCTATTCCAACACAATGAGGTCATTTACTTCATCCTTTCTCTTCTAAACAGAGCTCTATCACTTCCTCTTACATGTCTGATAAGGCCAGTGTTTTTCTTTTCTTTTTTTTTATCTCTCCAAACGTTTGTTGCAGCACTGCAGGGTCAGCCGCAGGCCAACTGATGTCATCCGATTGTGAGCTCTGATTTGTTGTGGTGTCTCTATCAATAGTCATCTTATTCAGCTACTGTTTGTTTTTCAACCCACACAGAAGCTAGACGCTTGTCAGCGCTCACACATGACATAATGAGCGAGAGGTGGCTCATTAGTGTGTCAGTCACTCGGAAGATACGACCATCTTGTGTCTCTGTGCTTCTCTGAGACAGAATGGAAGAATCGCGAAGAAATACAGAGCACACAGTAGGCAGTGAGTTATGAGGAAATGAAACATAAGCTCCCTTTAAAACAGTGCCATGTGGAGAGAAGCCCTGCAGAGAGTGAGGTAGAGGCCTTTAGTTCCCTCTGTCATCTCTTTCGCCAAAAAAAAAGGATCCTATCCTTAACCCTTAACAGACAGAAGGATCTATCTAATTGTTCAAACCGTGTTAAAAGGCTGCGGCACTACCGTTTAATGCAAAACTACCATTAAAGAAGTGTTTGTAGATGCAAGTAGATAGATTTGGAAATCATCACAGATGCACACGTTGCTCTGAACTACACTGACAGTTGTAGGTGGGAAGGGTGTTTTTTTTAAGTGAGTTAAATGGTACAGAAAAAACAATAAAGTGGTGCAAATAAATAAATTAGCTAATGTCCATCTTACATTATGTCGCTTTCCAGACGTTATCTGAGTTGATTAGTGAGTGAGTGAGTGAGTGAGTGAGTGAGTGAGTGAGTGAGTGAGTGAGTGAGTGAGTGAGTGAGTGAGTGAGTCAGTGAGTCAGTGAGTGAGTGAGTGAGTGAGTAACCAAAATGGCATTAAGACAGATCTAGAAAAACAAGTATTGTTTCCTGTCTGTCACTGGGTGTTATACATAACTAAGAACAATAAAGCTCAAGTGTTCAACCTGCATTGACAAGACATTTGTCATTCATTCATTTGTGAATTTGTTATTAATTAATCCATTTCACAGATCAGTTGTTCGGCGATTAGATTAGTCTTTATTGTCTCCCTCAGGAGAAGTTTGTCTTGGACAAATGCGACTATGAGAGTGAGAGAAAGAGGAAAACGGCTCTAACTTCACTGCTGCTAAAGTGTACTCAACGTGTTGAGTACTGACAATGAAACTAGGGCGCATGTGTGCATGTGGGCGACCTGCCTGGTGTTAAGTTAGAGGGGATGGAAGAAAGGAGGTGAGTTATGGGTATGGTGTTGCATTGCGAGCAGGCAGTGGGTGGTAGAGGTGGAAGTGCAGTGGAGATAATCCCCGGCTTTTGCCATAAGTCCTGTGCATGCTGGGCAGATCAGTGGCGAGGAAGGAGGAGTGGTGCTACCCTGTGATAGTCACCCAGCCTCAAGCCTTCCACCTGACCAGCCTGGCAGCCCTGCATCCCGCAGGCCTGGAAATTGAGCCTTCAGCTCCAATCAGGAGCTGCTGAACAGTTACTGCTAAGTCTAGCTGAACAGACTTTGAGCTTGCAGTTGGTGCGGCTATGTCCTAAACTGCCCCGTCCACTAACAATGCTATGATCTTTTGCTCACATGCCAGGGGACCATTTACTCTTCAACCTATTATTCATTATAGCTTACTATTTGCAAATCAGTGTGTATAAAAGCCATTGCTGCTACTGAGTGAAAATGGAGTGTACTAAGGAGCACAGAGGGGGTCAGTGGGTTAATGTGTTCAGTATGGCTATGGGTTTGACCCTGGGGAGAGATGAAGCTGATAGGTTAACCCAGGGGCCGCAAGGTCAGCTAACCTCATGGCACTTTTCTAGGCTGAGCCCTGATTCAGCTGGAAATCCTGAAGAGCGAGACCCCTTCAACCCACACATCACCCTGCATGCAGTTGTGAGCACCAGCTGTTTAGAAGAGAATGGAAAGAGGGAGAAAAGAAGAGGAAGTTCAGCTGACAGGATGTGCTCCAGTCTCAAGACACTCGATCACTCCCATCCATCCCACACTATTTGTTATCAATCATACCAAGCATTTTCTTATGTTCATTTCAACCTATTCCCCCTCATAAAAGCTGAGTTGTAATATTTTTTTAGTGTCACAGATATAAATAATGTCTTTAATTGGGATACCAATTTTTGAAAAGGTTCTGGTGTTAAAAACAAATAAATACAATGCACTCCTCCCGGTGGCAATAAACTCTGTCTCCTCCTCAGCCCATCATAACCTCTTGGTAACCTCACCACCATCACCACTGTCATTATGGCCATCACACTAATCACGCTTGGCCCCAGCTGTAAAGCCACAACTCCCATGTCCGTTGCTAAATAACTCCAACATGCCCCAGTTGTAAACACTTAAACACTTAGCATACTGCTATACTGGAGGGATTTTTCAGATAGCGAAGCTGACTTTTTTTTTCCCCCTGCACCATAAATTCATTGTTACTTCCCTCTGTTTACTGATTAAGTTCATCTCTTGCTTTCCCTCTCTCTGGGGAGTTCCCAGGTGCTTCAAAGGCATAGTGTGAAGTGTGAGTAGACTGTATCAAAACAGGAAAAGAAATAGTTTGACATCATTAAGGGGAATTTAATCCTGTAATTCTTATTATAAGTCAAGCAAAAGCTCAGCAGCAGGATCAAATCAGACCGAATTTGCATTTGGTCTCTTACATGTTAAGCGATAGATTAGATGGTACCGTAATTGTGTGAAAAACAGTCGAATCACTGGTTAGCATGCTTTTTTCTCACAGCAAAAAAAAAAAAAAAAGCAAATTAAAGAAAAAAAAAAAACAAAAAAAAA
>VURO01002267.1:57241-69176 GCA_015108175.1 Pelvicachromis taeniatus
TTAGTATTTAACTTCCCCCGATCGGATTGTTTTATGTGTTGTGTGTTGTCACTGACTTTTATTACTGCTGCATTTCACCCAGAACTAACTGACTGGAAGAGGGCCAGTGCGACGCGTTTCTCCATCCAAATAAATTTCCCTTAAATGTGTGAATTCATGCTTGATTCTGCACAGGGGAAGTAAACTGTGGCAGTAGCTCAGCTAAGTGAAAGCATTTTGTAAAGTGGACGGCTCAGTCGTAGGCAGACATTTTACAGATATTAAGAAAATGATAGGTTGCAAAAGTCAATGGTTTTTTTCATTGGGGAGGGAGGGGGAAGAGAATGTTTAAAGCTGCACACTAATTGAATGTTGAAGGTAGTAAATGTTGCTATTCTTTATTCTTTATGTAGAATGAAGCATTTTCTTATGCTATTGTTCATCATATCATTCGACAAGAAAAAAACAAGGCACAGCATGAAATGCAGTGACATTGCATTACAAGTCAAAAAAAGCAAATAAGAATTTTAAATGGTTTTGAATTCAGAGAAGTGGAAAGCATTTTGAATTTCTAATAAGGAAAGGGACGTTTTGGCTTTTCTGATAAGATCACATAACATCAACTTTCTGGGCTACATTTCAAGCAGGATGAATAGCAAGAGAAAGCTGCCTTTGAAATACAATCACAAGGGAAGAAAAGCCCTGAGTCTGCAGTATTTTTACATCCTCTGTTTCAAGATAAAAGCGGGTCTAAATTTGTGTCGGATTCCTATGATTTCTGCACACACAGAGTGCATCATGGCTTTAACCTTTAACATGTTGGTATTATTTACCCATAGTTACAAGAATGTAAAGCCATATTGGGGACATTAGAGTGTGTCGCAATATTTATTTTAAATATCTCTTGCTTTTCAGTCACTGAGCATTTATTAAAGTTCCTCATTGAAAGCAGGACAGGATTGGCACAAGTTCATGGTTTGGTTTTCCCAATCTATACATTCTTTTTCCTTGTATAGATGCAAACGTGGCTGTATCATGACGACCTTGGTGTGGATGCATGTAAAGTGACGTGTAGCAGCTGAATCAAAAGTGTGTGTTGGTACTGAGGGCCTCACTCATGTGTGATGACTGTGCAAACAAAGGCTAGGTACCTGCAGACCTGATGGCTATCGACCAGTCCAGACACAGGAGTGACAGGTCTTATCTGGCAAAGTGATTAGCTTTGTCCAGTAGGTCTCTGTGTGTGCAACAACTCACAATGTGTTTTAGGATTTTTCTCTGCAGATCTGTCAAAGAGCAAGCTTAAGAAATGAATAAGAAACCAAACTGCACACACTGGCATCACCACCACCTTTGTGCCATCATTGTGACGGATCACCACTTGAATTCTCGCTGCTCGCCCCTCTGTTAGCTTTACACATCAGGAAATGAAATTCAAGTGCTGTGTGTAAAAAGGAACTTTGGGTGTGTTTGTGTATGTGTGTGTGTGTCAAAGGGTCACTCTTTTTCCCTGACCAAAGAGGACTCCTTTGGTGGGCGTGTGTGGGAGGCAGAAAACGTTCACACTGGTTTTTACAACGTAAATGAGATCACATTATATTTTGTAATCACACAACTGAAAAAGGTAAATGTACTTTTTTTTCCAGAAAGAAATTAGTCTCCTTGTTTACACATTAGAAAATTCCATCTTAAAGGTTTTTTAAAAAGACTTCAAGAACCACTTTTAGTGAAGAGGAACACCAACCTGTTTTTGTTTGTTGCTGAGTTTGTGTCATAGAGATTTCTAACAAACAAAAAAAGGTGTTTTACCTGGGATTCAAACATGATGTTTCTTCCATTTAAAAAGGAAGTGATCTTTTTTTCTCAAGCATTTATAAAGCGGTATAATTAACTGTAAATAAACAGCACGTGACTACATGTGCTTTTAGGGAATTTTACCTTTACCCTTACCACATACCTCTAAAAAGAAGTTTGACTAAAGTGTCTTTTTTTCTGAGCGTTCTCACCATATTTTACGATACCTCTTTCTGACAGCTTCACATTAAGACATCATTTATCCTTCCAGCTGACAGGTTGACACCATCCTTCTAAATTCATCAGAGGCATAATGAAACATCTCTAGCTGACAATGTTTCTTTTGGTAAAGTCCAGAGTATCACCAGATTTTCTAACGAAGAAGACAAGTGCTAACCTGACCTTTGACTTGACCTTTTCTCCACAGAGAAAAGGAATGAGTAACACTGTTTGAGAGAACTGACGTCCAAAAACTTTAGACTCTTCCATTTAAATTTGATTCTTCCTCTTTATAAGTAATTAAAGGTCACTCAGAGCTGATGCGGTGAATCTCCCTCTGCTGGAAAATTTTCAGATTTTCTGTGTAAAATAAAGGAAGGAATGAAAATATATATATATCATTTGTCATAATTTCCTTAGCCGAACAGATTTGGCTCTGCCAGCTGGCCAAAGTTCAAACGTGGTGTTCAGTGGGCTGGGAGTGACGTTCTCACCATGCGGTGACAACCCCAGAGTGTTTGAGGTGGTCTCTCAGCCTGAATTCTGAATCCAGGAGTGAAATGGCCTGTCAGAGTGATGTATGATGTAGGAGGGAAAGAGCGTTGGCATCCTGGACTTGAGAACTTCTACCATGCTCCTTTACTTTACACTGCTCATGTGTGTCCATGTAACCTTTTTTCTTTCTATAACATCCATTAACAAAATACTGTACATAAAAAAAACATTCATACAGATGTGCCCCTAGGAGGAAGTTGAGAGCAATTTTTTTTAAATTGAATAATGGTTTAATTTAAGTCTAAGTAAATTAAATAATCTCCACTGACAGTAATTGAATAAAAGCACTGACCCAGACCAAAAACAAAATGACAAGAGACTTAATGAGAGAAATAAAATGTCTGTTACAGATATTTGTATAAATACATTCTGGTAATCACTTTTCCAGAAAACTAAAGGGAAATGTTTCCCTGAATCAACATGTGTTTTCTCATATCATCAAGCTCACGTCATATTTACCATAATTGAAAGTAAACCCACAATTATTTCTAATTCATCGCCTCTTCTCATTTTCACTCTTGGATCTGTACCATTATTTCTATCCTTGACCGACCCTCCCCCAGCCCCCTTCCTTCTTCCCAATCCCACCCCCAAAACTCTCCCACACCCCTTGCCCCCACCCCTTGCCTTGCCACTGCCTCTCTGCATTGATGCTGATAATTACCACTGAATGGATCTGCAGATTCCCATGGATGTCAGTGGAGCCTTTGGCCTGCTCTGTCACTCCCCTCCTCCTCATCCTCTGCTGCTTACCGAGTCTCTCCTTCCTCTACTCAATGAGGATTAGGAGTGAGTAAGAGAGGCAAGTGATGGAGAGGATGATAGATGGCGCTTGCCCAGACCGAAGGACAGTTTGCCATGCAACCACCTTATCTAAGTCACCCTTCCAGTCAAGGATGTCACCGTGGATAAGTTGGCATCACTGCAGTATGTATTACCTTAATGTCACTCTCACTTTGAAGTCATTTTATTGATGAAGTTCTTAATTGGGAAAATACAGCCAAAAAACACTCAAGGTAAATCCCATGACACGTGAAAACCTGTTGGAAAATAGGTTCTCTCCATAAAAAAACAATTGTGGAAAATAAGGAGAAAGAGCAGGGTATAGCAGATTCCCACCATTTCTTTTTTGCAAGCAAAGCTGAGCGGATCGACGTCATGGACATTGGGAGCCCACGCATCCTCAGCATGCCAGAGGTAACCGATACCCAGTCGGTGTTCAACCAAGCTCAAAAACCCACTAAAGCTGCTTTCGTCCAACAAAGTCTAAGAAGGGGCCAACCCTGTGCACCACAGTTAATCACATCACACCACAGGGAAGAAGAAAGGCAAAGTATGAAAACTAGAGAAAGGAGCACTTTCAAATGGGTAAGAGACTTAACATGATGGGCACGATAAAGACAAAAACCTGCATGGAAAGAAGGAAAAAAATTACCTTATATTGACTATTTAAACCAATATGTACCAGCAGAGGCATATGCGTCACACGACTCTTTGGTGCAATATGTAATGTTGTCCATGGAGCATGGACTACCTCCAAGACCAAGTGGTAATTGTGTCATTTTTTCTTGGGATACAGCACCAATTTGAGGAAATGGTTTGGAGCGTGCTGAAAGGCATCAGTGCTGCAGGAGAGTTTGGAACCAACAAGGTTTGGCTCAGAGCTGTATGTCAACCACCTTCAAATTATCCTCATTAATGACAATTCCAAGGGGAAATGGTCATTTGTATGTGTGTGATAGTCTGGTATACAGGGGCTGTAATATTTCTGGATGCATACCAGTATGAAAAGTGGCATTTACTAGTTAGGGACACAGGTTTTACAGAGCTGAGCCATATGCATCCAGCAGATTTTCTGGCTCTGATTCTGTGTGAGAACCTAGGATGTATTATTTGATGTCATAGACCAGCGAAATGACAAATACCACCACTGCCCACAGCTTTAGAAAAAAAGTGTCATATTCTGTCAAATTCAGAATACATATACTGACAATTTCTTTTTAAAGGCAACAAGTACAAAGTACAGCTTTTAAAAATCATGTATTTTAATCATCACACATTTATACAGGATAAAATCAGAAATGAATAAAAGCAAATTACCCATGCCTTGTGGGCACATACTCTCTCCTTGAACGTGAATGAAAACAAGACACAGTAAACCTTATACCAGAACCATGCAGAGGGTTCAAGTTGTAAGAGTTCACTAGTTGACAAGAATCTTCACATCAAAGGTTTGTGACTTGACACTTCTTGTTGAAATACTTCCTGACGGTGATAGCCACATAAATACTCCATGTAGAGGAGAAGTTGAATGAAAAGGCAACCTGTCATTATCCCATCCCTTCTTCCTGTCTCCCCCATATCATTTCCCAAGACTGTTTACCACAAACACAACAGCAACGCTGCCTGAGTTTATTATGGACAGCCAAGCTGCAATACGTTGCCAAGTCCTGCCCCATGGCCTGGGCCTAGCTCCGTTGTCTTGGTAACCCAGCATCCAAGAACGGGAAAGGGGTGGATGGTGGGGGTTATGTGATAGTGCCGGAGGTGGTGGTAGAGTGTTTGAGGGGGTAGGCTTGCATGATGTCATCTTGTGGCATGGAGGGGGCCAATCAAACCCTGAGAAAATTATGTCACCTTTTGTTGAGCCGGTCCATTCAAGGCTATAGAAGTGCAGTGAATTGAGAGCTGCCGAGAGGTCATTTTTCCCCCCGAGTTGTGTAAATGTGTATGTGTGTGAGAAAAGGGAGGAGAAAAAAAAGGGGGGGAGGCAGACAAGCAGAGAAGTGCATTGTGGACATGCTAATGTTGTTGAACATAAGCAGGGCCATAAAGATGTCACAAAGCTCAACTTCCAAAACATCACCACCGGGGCCTTTATCCTGCTTGTCTTTTTTTTCAGACGACTATGACCTCGTCCACCTTAAATTTGAGTCTTAATATAATTCCTGTGATGCTCGAGACAAGTTGTCAAGCACTAGAATAAAAGCCCGAACGAACTGTAATGGAACTTGCCCAGTCAGCTTTGTTTTATCACTGAGGCATGGACAACAATAAGTAACCCCTTGAGGAATAATTACACCCTTAGCAACTATACACTCCTTCACCTATGCGCCATTCCCTCTCCCCACATAGCCCTCAGCTCCCACCCACCTTGAAGCAGACTTTATTGAATCGCAACTCAAATGACAGTGAAAGACATTTGAATGGGAAGTCACTGTTGAAATGTTGAAGTCACTCAGACTAAATGAAAACAATGCATGCATTACTAACTTATGTTGAATATTTTTTTGGACAAGATGAGGGACTTGTGGGGATTTCTTTCACATTATGGTTGAAAACTCCCTGTATTTTTACACACGTTGACCTATATTGTGACATTAAGCACTTCTCCATCAACATCATACATGAAACATTTGTAGAGAGTAAACTCAGCAAAATGATGTCATCTTTTTATTGTTACTTCTACAAATTCCTTGTGATTATAGTAAGTGATGCATTTACACATTACATTATAACATCAACTAAAAATATACATTTAAGCTTGTATCAGTCAGTATATTGTGATTGCCAGTAAACCTGTTAACAATCACTTTGTTTCTGTTTAAATGTAACATATTACATTTTTTTTTACTGTAAAGTTCACCTTTACCTCGTCTTCCTTTGAAGAAAAAAAAAGATAAAACTCCATCTATTCCTCAAACGCCAGACTAGCACATACTGGCTTAACTAGTAAGGAAGCCAGCGTGACTAACCGTAACAACGAATGCCACTGAAACGTCCAACCATTTATCTCATGTATTTGGAATGACACAACAAACAGGCAGCAGCTTGGATACACCTTTTAATTTTTGCTAACAGGGCTTAACAAAAACAACAAAAGCTATGGAGTCATAAATCATAATGAGAATAAACTGCTTGACAGCATTATTAACTGAAATTAGCAGAAGCTGCCAATGTGTCACAATAAAATGCAGTGTCAGAAGGAGAATTCATGGTGTTACATTGATGACAATGGCTTCTTTGTCGCTGCAGTTAGAAGACGAAAATCACATATCCACTGACTGAGAGATTCATCTGATTAATCTCAATCACATGTGCATTAAGTCTTTTTACACAGTAGGAGATATAAAACTGAATATGAAATAAAATAAGAGCCACTTTGAAAACAGTCACATTAACAAAAAAGACAAAAACAACACAGTAAATGCTGAAGTTACTGAATAAGCGTCACTGTAGTTAAACTCCGAAAAGCAAGAGAAGATACAAAGATGAAGGGAAATTATTATTTCTATTAAAATCAATTAGAAAAATAGAGTCAAACAACATGCTGTATTCATCAAAGTAACTATGGTAAATAAATGACTCTTCTATAGAGCACTTCTCCAGATGGGGCTGACTGATCTGTTCCATGATGTCTGAGCAGCAAAACGCGATTCACTGTCCTGCTGCGTTTATGTCATAGCTTCTCCAAGCTCACGCTGCTCCCTGAATCCTGCGAGCTAGATTGCCAGTGTTGGAGCTCATGTTGTCGTCAGCCGTGCCAGGAGCAAACATCTGCTTCAGAGGATGCTGGTCCAACAGTCCAAACTGGGATTTAGTATGATCCTGGAAACATAATACAGAAACTAATGACTGACTGGAGCCCAAAACCACTTACTTGAATATTGAGACATTTCTCATACCCACGCTTAAGAAAAAGAAAAAAGATAAGTATAGGATCCTTTATAACAATGTTTTGCTTAAAATGTTGAGTCAAGACTTTATAAAGTCACGTCAAATAATTATTAAATTAATAAAACATCAAAACTGATCAACTTCCTCGCAGCTGATTGCTTTAGCAGAACAGAACTGGCTCCTTTCAAAAAACTGCTGACAAAAGAAAGGGGCCTGAGAAGAAGAATTACCCAGTGCTGAAATTATCACATTATGGTGTGTTGGCTAAATCCAGATGCTTTTGTTGGATACAGCTTACCAGGCCAGCTAAACATGCAAATGAAGCTAACTATTTTTCATTAAAGAAAAGAAAGATAAGGCCAGCTTTAAGACTAAAGATAGAAATGTGAGCAAATTGCTGAATTATTTTCTGAATTCTCATCGTTAATCTGGCTGCAACATCTGCTTTTAAACTGATGTAATACACTGAGGTGCCCTCCTGACAACCCAGGCTTTGCTTTACCTTCCACAAAATTACATTACGTTGTCCACCACCCACTCAACCCTGCATGTTTTATGGCAGAAAAGTGGTAGGACGAGCCTGCCCTGCTTGTTCTTTGGCCGCGGAAGGAACATGTCAGAGGATAAGCAGTCATCTATCAATGTTTCCGATCTTCTTTCTGCTTGTCTGCACCTCTGAGCTGGTTTACCTGTGAGTAGTCACGTTCCATCAGCGTACAGTATAGCCTCATTCTCGTACTCTTTCTTCATGCGCATATTCCCTCTCCCACTTTTTGTTACCACTACATATTCTTAGCTACCCTTCTTTTTTTAATTGTGTTTTTAGTTTTGAAAATCAGGCAAAGGAGGACAGAATTCCGTAACCTGATTTTGCGTATCACTTCTGGCCTCCATTCTGGATTTTCCCTTCCCACGTTTCTCTCACATGCCTCACCTTGGAGCACAGCCAAGCAGAGAAACATCAGCATACAGCACCAGGTTTCAACCTGCCTCTGAGTCTACGCCTGCCTGTGTATGTCTCTCTCTGCCCGAGGCTGCAACTGAGGCCTGCCCCTATCACCATCCCTCATCAGCACATCTACTGTACCTGTCTGCTGGCACCCTGCCATCCATACACAGTTCTCCTCCATTTGGTGAGAGAACAAGATGGAAGGGAAGAAAAGAAATATAATGCAAGCCAAAAATCTACAGAAAATGACTACTCATGTTGAGGTCAAGCAGATCTGACCTCCAATGAGAACACCCAGGAGTTCCCTGAGAGGCACAAATACAGTACCACTCGTTCAGCTGGCTGGGTGCACTGTGCAATCCCGTCAACGGGTTTCTTTGAAAGCCACCGACTCTGTGGTGGGCCATCAAAGCATATCTTCATTCAGTTCCACTGAAAGGATCTGAGGCTCCTGAGAGAAGTTGTGTTTGAAGTGATATCTCTGTGTCCCTGCATTCTTGACTGTGCTGTCATGACTTGGGTTACACAATTAAAAAAAAGCAAGAACATGGGCATGAATCCAGTGGCACCACCCTGAACACATCTCTCATATATGTGATCTACTACTTCTTCCTCTGTTTATTTAGTCAACATACCATACGGTGGTTGTTTATAGCAACGGCCGTTGCTCCTCATAAGATGACACTGTGTGTAATCACGTACGCCTAGGCATTAAGATCAAACAAAAGCCAGAATCTTACCTGTCGAATCTCTTGAGGTCATGTTTCCATTACTCAGCCCCTTCTTGGTGCTCACCTGAGATCATCTGCAAAAGATAAAGAATGGCGAAATAAAGTGATTCAGAGAGAGGTGCACATAAAAGACAACAGAAAAAAAAACTGGAGTCAAATTTTATCTAGACCAACATTGCCCAAACTTGTATTAAGAAACTTTGATAACTGTACATGAGTAAGACCAAATGTTCCCTTGATTTACAGATGCCACAAGATTAACTCGCAGTGTTGTATAATCTCTGAGTCTTGTTGGGTGTTAAAATAAATTCATTTAGTAAACTTGTTTGAATTCATTTGAATTATTTTTATATTCCTATAATTAATTATATGGTTTCCTGTTTTGTCCTCTAAACATTATAAAAAGAAAACATAAAAAACAGGCAAAACATGAAACAGGTCACCCGCACTTTTATCTTTTTAAAATAAATGAATAGTACATAAGACAACTTGCTTGCTCTGCAGTATCTGTAAAAACATCAGGTCTCTCACAGACATACAGATCATAAGTGACTTGACTCATTTAAGGAAAGTCCCACTTAGGCAAAATTATATTTCAAATTAGAGCCAGAAAGATGCAGAATGTAGAATTTTTTTAGGGTGTAGCAGCTGGCATCGGCAGCTAAAGCCAGTAGTGGTTTTCTAGCCTTTACCTCTGCTAACTCACTGAATGGGACAAATAATATCTGGCTACGAGTTGGTACAATCTGTACTTTGCTCCACTTTCTGTGAGTGAAACTCCGGTATGTTTCTGATATCTCTGTTTGTGACATGGACCCATAGAGCTGACGGCTGTAGCTTGCTAACCAAGCTTGCTAGCATTAGCTGATAACTAATAGCTCACAATTACTCTCTGGCCTAAACATAGCTACTTTAAGCTCAAGAAAGTTAACATGGTAAGCCAAAGCCTTTTTTATGGAGTCTGTGGGCACTATTATTTGTTAGCTCTAATAACTGAAATTTGTAAGCATCTTGTACATGTAGCAGTTAACCATATGAAAAAGAACAAAAGCACAAAATGACTCATATATCCATGACTGTATATAAAAATAAGTGAAAGCAGTACTTTCGCAGAAACTAAAAAAAGTCAAATGCGGATTAGAAACTGAGATCTACGTTTCATCTATGCTTAATGGAAATCTAGGGTTTCAGGGGAGCTCTGCAAAACCTGGCAGCCCAGGAAAATTTAAGTAGTCAAAGTGGCTTTTCCATTGTAACATTTAAAATTTATTTGGTGTGCTGGTTTTATTTTATGAGGTCAATAGGTTCAGGTAGATACTGAATCAAAACTCTTGCAGGTTTCTACAGCACATGCAAACACGTTAAGAGTCTGGACCAAAGACAGCTTTGGTCACTCTTCATCCATTCCAAGACAAAGGTGCACTCTGCTTCTGTGTTTCATTGTCCCAGAACTGTTGCCCTGGCAACAAAGGCACTGTTTCCGAGTGACACAAAGCCTAAAGTAAAAAAACCCTCCTTTTCAGGTTGAAGGCTCCAAGAGTTGAGGGGAAAACAGCAATAACAGGACGGTGGGGAGAGAAACTGAATACCAGCAAATTGCTTCCCAGAGTTTCTGGAGGACATGGTAAAATGATTCTTTCTTTCCTCTGCCTTTTAAAATACCTTTCCCTGGCACTAGGCACCATAGGTAGTTGTGTGCTGGTCCCATTTCTTTTATATCCTTTCTTATATTTCCGTTTTTTTCTAGCTATCATACTGTGCTAAGTGAGTTATCATGTACACCAGCAGACTGGAGCTGCATGTGGCTAGGCTAAGCCTCCAGATGAGGTAATGTTTAGAGAGTTGGTGAGCCGGCAGAAGGGTTGGTCAGGTCTTGATTAGCTCAGGGGTAGGGGCTCTCTCTAATATTGGACACCCCTTTGTCTGGTCAGATTACTACCTTATGAAAAACTACTCCTGCTGACATGCCTAATGGGATCAGACCTTCCTGCTCGCTACATCATCCTGCTTATGAGTTCTCCACACACAGGAGAGAAAACACTTTCAAGCAACAACACTTGCAACTCTCAGAAGCACAAATACTGAGAAACGCACAAGACCTGTGCATCCATTTACGTGACACTCCCAGGAGCACTCACAGATATCACCTCCTAGGGCCTCCTCTCTTCCATTTGTGCATGCCATGACTGCAGTTGATGACCCCAAGATGGAAAACAACCTGCAGTTATTAACAAGGCCAGATGACACACAGACACACGCTCATGCATGCTCACTTGTTTTTACTGTGGTCGTCTCCTCCGGCCACTCTCCAATGAAAATCACATGATGGACCAATTCCAGCTCAAAAAAAACCCCAAACCAACCGAACAAAAAAAACATCTGAGAATCTCAACCACAAAAACACCAATAAACATTTTTTTTTTCTATTTATTAAAAAAAAACAACCCAGCAGATTCATAGGGAAAGCTTTAAGGGGATTTTAATCCTAGCAGTCTTCTAAGAAGGGCTCAGGCTATAGGATGATTTCAATTATTTGATATAATTTCTGATGGTCCATTAGTTCAATATAAAGCTCTGATTATAAGAGATGTGTAAACAGAAAGCTGCAAACAAAACCTTCATCCGATTCTGTAGCAGAGCTTTGCTTTTTTCCAGATGTGTAATTGACTGTTAATTAGAGGTGGCTTTATTTCTGCAAATAAACCATGTTTAAACCGAAGAATAAAAGCAGCAGTCTGGTGTGTACGACCGCATTGCAAACTTCAACACCTCTCTTTTCCTAGTGGAGACAAGCCTATAGTAACAATTGCTCATATGTCTGCATTGCACTTTGTGAAAACAAATTAAGACTTGTAGGTGTATACACACAAGTACTGAAGTACATATATCCATACACACACACACACACACACACACACACACACACACACACACACACACACACACACACACACACACACACACACACACACACACACACACACACACACACACACACACACACACACACACAAAAAAATCAGTTTAATTG